>QLIY01001977.1:0-15323 GCA_003260075.1 Phallusia mammillata
ACTGGATAAATACGCGATTAATGTATCGATTCAGGAATCCGGCCCGCCAAGTACTTCATTTTCCCATATCAGGCCCGCCGACTGGAGAAGTTGCCCGCCCCTGCTTGAAGATATCAATAAAGTGTCTTAAGGTTACAGATTTGAAAATGCTTGTCAGATAAAGTTCTGGCAAAACATAAGAGATTTAACAAGAATGAGGTATTTAGGATAATAAAGATCAAGTAGATCAGTGAAAAACTTGTTTGTGAGTAAAACAATTAGGCGCACTTTGAAAATTTACTATATGATTTAAATTTGTCGACCCCCCTTCCTTTAACGAGCTGCATGGAACTTTCGTGTAGTTTTTGTAGGAAATGACCTATAACTAGCATATAACTGATACAACCATCATTGTAATTAAAAAAAACAAGATCTCTTACCAGTAAAGAGACAGAAACTTTATTTGTTTACTTACAAAAACAGGCAAGGCGTACATCACTGCAAAGTTGAATACAATCAACCTTTGGTAGCCGGATGGGTAATGCTCGTATGTGCAGTCCGGGTAGAAATTGTTGCCGTGCAATTCCGCATCAGCAGATGTTGTGTGAGTGTACCCCCCCCCCCCGGGTAGAAATTGTTGCCGTGCAATTCCGCATCAGCAGATGTTGTGTAAGTGTTGTAATATCTTAAAATGATTACAAAAACTGAATAATGGCTAATACTATAACCGACCGATGAGTTTACTGTTAATGTATTGTTTTATGACTAACTATAGCCATCTGCACTGACAGCATTGTTTTGTATATGTTACATAATGGTTTTGTGTTTAGCTGCTAAAAGCCACAAAATACTATTCATTTTTTATGTACAACCTATTACCCAGACTATTGTTTCATAAGGAAGACTATTCTATCAATCTTTCTTTTGTATGTCACTTTGCAATTCACCAAAGTTTTGAAACGGAATTTTGTATGAATCATGGCAGTGATGGATGGAATCGGTTTATTGACTCGTTATTTAAAGACAAATTTTTGAGTGTGATGTGCATAGGCATTTTTCAACTTCCCTGACCTGCCAAAACCAATACAACAAATTTATGTGGCTATGCACATGTGGGCTACTACCTTAATGTAGGCTACATAAGCAGTGTTTTTTTTAAGGTGTCAAATTTCTCCAGCGGTTTCCCAAAATTTGCCAGTAGCCTAATAATTAATTCGTTTAAGCAAATATGGCTATTTTTTGGTATTTAAATGAAACACATGCGTTCTCTTAAATCTACTTAGCGGCCACCCAAACCAAACCTTAAAAAAAAACCTGTACACAAGTAATCTGTAGCTCACGTACGTTGAATTGTCGTAATCCCCGGATCTGAAAGAAAACAAATGATAAGAGTCAGCGTGTTATTTATATGAGGGGTCGGCAACCTTTTTTGTGCTGCGTACCGTTTTTAAATCTAAACTTTTATCGCGTACCGGCCTTCAAAGATACTATAAATATTCAGTACTGAAAACGCCTAAACAAGTTTATCATCTCTGAAGTACATGGATAAAATGTTTTAAGGCTTTTAACCTAACCCCCCCCCCTACGGCCCGGTAACAAACTCCTCGCGGACCGGCGGTTGCCGACCACTGATTTATGTGATGACATAAAGTAAGTAACTTTATTTATTTTGGTGGTTTCTGCTGTTTTTACCAAAAAAGCAGGTTCACAGTAACTCTTTGCATTGTCACATTTTTTGGCAATATTGCTAAATCTACAATATTTTGTTATTGCTGCCACGTCGAATCTTACCCCAAGTCATAGTTTCCTTCGTCGTTGTCCATTGGATCCAGTGTCTCGTCAGGAGGGAACGTCATCCTACAAAACTACATCTGTCACAGTGCCAACAATTTTGCAAAAAGTAAGTTGTTTGCAACAATTTGTTTTCAGACGTGCATTTCCTAAAAGTCTTTGCAAATAGCGCTTCAATTGATCGCTGGGATGTGCAACTTTAATGATAAGACCGCGTGTCGCGCTTGACGTGTCGTGCCAAGATAAGTTGACCACGCTTATTTTGTATAACAGCTCCTAGCGACAATGGCATGTGATTCTAGAATTGTTTGGCTGCAGATAGATAGCAGAAGCACCAAGCGCAATAATCTGCTCAGAAACCACGAAGTATTTGGAGTCACTTGATATAACGGAAATAGTTTAGACGGTACACAGTTTATTTTAAATCCAAACGTTTCCGTGGGCCACACTACTTTTATTCAATGTGGCGCATATGGCCCGCGCGCCTCGGGTTGCACACCAATGACTTACTTTCACGCATAGTTTTTGAACTCATGGCGAATTAGAGTTGTAAGTTTAAAGTTTCTTTAAAAAAAACGGGCTTGATTCGCCCCAGACTTTGCACTCTGTGTCAGTATTTTTTTGAATAAATTTAACTGGCTAAGTAGTCAGTTGCTGGGCCCGACCTAATGTCCAATAACTGTTGCAAAACGCCCTGTTTAAAACCAATTGTCTATTATGTTTGTTGTGTCGGTCGTTCCTGAGGCTTCAATGTATTAGCCTGTTAATCAAATTTTCGAGCCTAAATGGGCTTGTCATAAAAGAATCGGGTTCTGGCCGGGTTTGGGCTTAAATTTTAGGCACGTTTACAACTCTGTGGGGAATAACTGTGCTCTTACGTGCATTCCTGGGTAATTGGTTGAACGCCACTGTAAAGTATGACAGGGATGCAGCAACACAGTGATACAATCCACAACACAGCTGCAATTAGGTTTGACACTTTACGATCTTGAAGTATCTTCTTGATTTTTGAGAAAGGCTGGCAAACGGTGATGTAGCGATCGAAGCTAAGAACCTTTTTCAAGTAAGTCAAATTAAAGATGTTTTGTATGCATTTGTGTCATACAAGTGGTTTAGTCCAAACAGTATGATACTGCTAGCTAACATTGCTCTTGTTTAATGACATGCACTTAACATATTATTAACAATCCTCATATTAATATATTGCATCGGTTAGAAAAGCTACTCACCGACAAAAACAGAACCGAGGCGTACAGGTTCAAGTACAATTGAGTAAGCAGAATTGGACAAAAACCAGTCGCGTATATCCATACATCGTTGAGATATTGTGAAACAGTGAACGGAATCGATAACAGAAATAGTGTATCTGCTATAGCAGGGATGGCGAACCACTGACCCGCGGGTCACAAAGTGACCCACCNACTGAAAACTACCTAGGATTACAAGACTTGCAGAAAAGATGCAGCAACAAGCATCTTAGCATTGACATTGACATGTAATAAAATATGTGACCCACTTCGTTTTCTTTCCGAATTTCGATATCATGTTTGACCCATTCAACTAAAAAGGTTCGCCATCCCTGTGCTATAGCCATGTGAAAAATGTACCTGAAATGTTTGTTTGTTAATTTGTTTGTTTTTTTCAAATTTTTGCCTGTGCTTAGGGTTAGGGGGTGTACAACAATGGTTATAGGCTTGTGAACTGTATGAAAGTTTTCAAGTTTTACTGCAAACTCGTTGCTTTACCGAGCACTTGGCAGGTGCTGCTTTTCTAGTATACATCAGTGGATTAGAACGCAAAGCAACGGATCAAATGGACAATAGCATTTTGAATTCCTGCTCTCTTAAAAACCTTATTCTCAAAAGAAATATTTTATAAATAGCTCTTTGGCAAATTGCTCTTTTAAATTGCTTGTCTGTTGCACACAGTTGCCAATCGCGTTTTGACGTGGATAATGTACTGAAAGTGGAACCTTACCAATTCGAAGTTGACTTTCGTAACTGTCCGCAGTATACGGCAAAGGCGATGACCAGGAAATTCCCAAGCAGGCCCACGGCACAAATGACAATGCTCAATATCCAAAGGCTCATGTTTGTTCCAAATTTTGACCTTAAGCCTAAAACTTGTTGCAGTAAATGACAAACTTTCTGTCGAATACACATAAAACATATTTACAAACTTGCTTGCCTTTTGATTTGCTCGAATAGCGTGCCAACAAACTACTTTCACCCTTCAAGTCCAGTTTCAAACACAAACTGTTTGTTACTACAGGTGATTGCCATACTGCACAAATGCTTTCGACTTTTAGCAACCTAATAGAGAGTTTCCTGGAACTAAAACTAAGCCAATTCCACGAACCGATTTACCGTGAAAGAAGTTTGTGACAGATGCTTTTGAACGTAAACAACCAAAGCATTCACCACATGCTCTTTTTTAAACCTACATATTCCAAATTTTCTTTTCCATTTTCCCACAACATGCATTATTAATGACAAAAAGTCTGAAACCTTGCGATGCCAATAAACTGTGTAATGCCTTCATTCAATTTGCACCAAGTTAAAATTAAGAAACGATAGCTTGATCGCCCAATAACTCCATACCGTCACGGTGTACAATTGCTTCAGCGCAAACAACTAATTCACTGGGCATTCCAAACAGCAGCCGCCACCGGAAATTATTTTCACCTTTCCACAAACCTCAAATCGAATCAACGGACTTTTCATTTCATAACTGCATAGCTTTCACTATTAGGCTGCAATGTTATTGGGAATTTAGAGGAAAAAATGACTAATATACTTGAGTTTGCTTTAAAGACTGTATTGCAGGAAAGATTAAAAACCAAAATAGTTTTGGCCTACGCAATTATTGTTTTCAATTCTAAGCTTACAGTTTTAAATATAATTTGCGTATTGAATGCAGCTAGCCCATCCGCTTTTGCATTGTTGCTTTCTTATCGCAAACCAAGCAATGATTTTTGAGCAACAAATTTGAAAATGCCTCTGTTGTTTACTTTCTGAGTTTAATAACATCGAAACCCGAAGAGACGCGCATTGTTACTTTTTCTATACTAGCTAATGTTGCAAAGTGATTTATTGTTGCATGCTTTCATCTTGCGGTATATAGTGTTAATGTACTCCTTCCTGTGTGAAAATTTCCAAGCATCAAGGCAGTTGTATACGAAAATTAAAACTCGTTCGCACTATTGTGTTCGCATAATGCAGGGGGAAACTACGGCCCGCGAGGTCATTTTATCCGCTCCCTGGCCGTATTTTTTGGTTTGCCATATCGCATTTATTACTTTATAACAATCAAAAATTAATAAACTCCATGTGAAAGCCGCATGCGGCCTTTTAGGGCACTAAGTGCGGCCTTCGATGTCAGAATACAATTTAGGATGTTGATAATACACACCGCACCAAGCGCTAAAAACTAGACAGAAACGTATTTTTTACCTTTATTCCACATTACTATTTGATTGGTTCTAGGGCAGCGGTTTTGAAACTAGAGCCAAATGTTTGCGTACTGGTACACAAAGCGATATCCGTAGAACTGCCAAGAGACCAAGGTTGTACAATCTTACTTGTGTTGCAAAAGAACAATTGCACTACAAAAACCAGTGTGTTGTTTCAACACGCCGGTGTGTTTCAACCACACTAACGGTGTGTTATAAGAACACGGCAGGTGTGTTGCTACCGCGATAATCGATGTGTATTCGCTTAACGACACGCCGCACAGGACGAACAACACGCCATGTGTGTCGTTTCAAGGTCAAGGTGATCCGTTTCAAGTCCAGAAACACAGAACAACACGCCGCCGTGTTGTTTTGTTGCTTTCCTTCTTTCCTTTTGACTTTGAAATCACTCAACCGTAACGGCGGGAACGCACGAAACGGCTGCAAAGTTCTTTTTTTACTTGATTGACTTAAAGTAAGTAAATTGTTAAGAGACTCAATATCAAGGCTAATAGGAGTTAATTGAGTATTAATTGACAAGTTTTAATGTATTCAAGACCTTTGGACAATGTGAACAGGATGGTGTTGCAAATCTTGTTTGCGCATAATCGAATGTCTTAAATTCGTCTGTGATGTCACAAGCTGCTCTTAGATTAATATTGATAAACAAGCGAGTTTCTATGTTAATAAAATCCTGAATGTTGTAGTGAGGGTGAAAATGTAGTGAATTTTATTTAGCTTGGACCGTAAGTCCAATAGCACATCAACCATTCTGTAAGTCAAAAAGTTTGAACATCACTGTCCTTGGCCTGAGAAATAGTCTGTGCGGCCTGAACGAGTGTCGATAAACCATTTGGCGGCCTTCACAAACAAAAGGTTCCTCACCCCTGGTCTAAAATATTAATTGTTCGCAAACAATTGCGTTATTTTGTTACTTGTAAGGTAACAAAGCACTAGACAAAAAAGATTGTAGAATGACCATAACTCTGGGCGGTCCAATTAAAATCGACTCGCGGTTCAAGTTTGAAACAGGCGGTATAAGGGCTTGCAAACTATGCGGCCCTCGCGCGTAGGGATGTGAGGCATGACCACTAAAATACGTTTTAATTTGCACTCAAAGTCCGATAAAAGTTTTTTTTGCATTTGCCCCTGGGCAGAACATAGACCTCTTTTGTCAATGGTGTTTTTTTGAACCTATTTAGATTTGAGGTGCCACTATTTTCTTACTTGTTAGATCACTCCAAACGTTTGGCTGTTTTATTACATCGTGGCTGCAATTTACGGTTATTTACAGTTTAAAATGTTTGAAAAGTCGAAAATGATTGTGCATCTTGGATAGAATTTTGTAAAAAATTGCTGAATCCCTAAAATATCCACAGCATAACCTGTTGCATCTAATGTTGCTTGTCAAACTCGTTCTTCCATCAACCTATCATCAGCAGTTGAATCACCTTCTTCTATAACATTTGTAATTTGATCAGTAGGCTCGTTGCTCACAGGTTGTTGTTGTGGTTGTCGTTGATGGGCTTGATACCTCCACACACTTTCCGCAGCTTCGAGATATCTTATTGGGGCCACATCAGTAGGAGAAGACTCACTAAGCTCCGTAGTTTTTCTTTCAGATAAAACATATATAACAAATAATTTAAAAGCTTAGTGTCATGGAAAAATGATTTTAATAAATTTGGAAGACTTATTTTGGTTGGAAGAAAGTTTACTGCAATGCATACTCCTGATGAGTTTGATCAGTGTTTGGTTGTATGTACTTTACGTAAAAATAAGCTAACTCTCTCCTTTAAGGTCGTTATCGGTGTGATATTGTTTTTATATTTAGGGTTAAGGTTTTGCTTGTAGCTCGGACAGGTTACAAACCGTTGCACTTGTGTAGCGCTGTTGTTGTTGTTACCGCTCAAATTTACTTCGATAGTTATAACACAAATATGACAAGTTGTAGCTCACCTGCTAATTCTGGTTAACATAGTACTTGCGGAACCTCCACTCACACTGTTGTCAGTCGATGATTTGTGCCTTGTGCTTCTAACGTTAAGTCCACTTCCACTAGCGGCGCTGCTCCTCCGGCGCCTCCCGGTTGCAATCTTGTATGCGTGTCTAAAAAGGCAAAATTTCCTGACGGCTTTAAGCACATTTGTAAATTCGCAAAATTTTTACATGTGATTTGTAAGTTTATTCACTATTACGAAATCAATACCCACCTGACCCTTGTCTTAAAGTTGCTACTGAAGAAAGTGTACATATAAGGGTTAAGAGCCGAACCAAGAAATTGGAGTGCTTGCACGGAACCCATCGCCCGCATGTACTAAACATAAAACAATTATCAACAAGTAAAAAAAGGAACGCTCTTTGTGTTAGCAAATAAGTTGTGTTAGCAAATAACAAAATTACAAAGATGACAAACTCTTACTAAGTGGTGCCTAAATTGTTATATTTATTCATGTGTGTTACTATCAAATGAATGCCGAAACAAATGTATCTTTTTGTTGACTTATGTACCATGTTTTAGTAACAAAACAATTTATTATTCTTACCGATGTGTAAAATCCTGGTCCGATCATAATCAATTCGATCACGTGATACGGTAACCACGTGACCGTGAATACTGCAACAAGGACGACGGACATAATTGTTACCCTTCTACGGTCCCGTTCTTTACTTTCCTGAGACTTAGGTGCTTTCGAGGAATATACTTTCCATAGAATTAAGCTGTAACTTGCACTCATAACCTACATAAGTCGAAATAATTCATTTTTTAGTAACGGGTTGTATTGTTCTACCAGTGCTAAAGTTGTTTCAAACGGATGATAATGGAAGCTTCAAATTTTTAGTTACCTTTGTACAAGGCTGTAAAATTTAAGTAAAGCATGTCCGTTGCGTATATAAGTGCAAGTCTTAATCATGGTAAAGCTTGTTCTTGTTGTGTTTTACTTGATAAAATTATTTCTTACCAGCACTTGGGGCAAAAACATGACAAAAAAGTTGAAGTACGTGATCGCATCAAGATGCCAATGATCGTAATATCGACCGTGATAATACTCCGATTTAGTGGTGGTTAGACGTGTTGTGCTTGTAGGTTGATTTGTAGTTGTGTTGCTATCTGTTGCTGCGGACCCACTGCCTTCAAAACTGCGGCCAATCTGCTGCCCAAAGTTGGATAATCTTCCGGACATCTTTGGAATGGCGCCGTAATACAATTCAACAAACTTCAGCATTCTGCCCGAAATATTTTGCCGACTGTTACGAGGCTTTGGTAAAAGCACGTTAAAAACCTAATTAGACACGATATGCCAATCCGTTTAACTACAGAGCAACATCATTACATGGCTAAAAATATTTTTACCTGTCATATGTCCACTTTCGACGATTGTGCGGGCTAGAGTTTCTGCATATAATTTGATTGTTAAAACAAAATTGCGAATTATGGTGGTAAAATTTAAGAAAAGCGTTATGTCCAGGCCTAGTCTTCTACATTGCTCAAAATTAATCAAATCTAGAAGCTTACACAAACTCAAAACGCTATGCTATTACAAATTGTGCAAATAATTTACTGTCAACATATTTGTCCGTTAGATTTACTCATTTGGTAGTAAAAAAATACAAATATAATTGCACTATGTTGCACAGCCATACCTACCTTATGGAATACTGTAAAGACGTTACACTTACGGACAGTATTCGTGACCTCCTGACTCCGGTACGCGATCGAACATTTCACTACAATATTCCACAGCGTTTTCGACAAAGAAGGAGTTCAAACGAACGCATTCCGCCACGTGGAATGGCCGCTCATCACGATATCTGGGATATTTTTTGGCCCAATTTTCTCCCCACTTGAAGACGTAGCTATAAAGCAGCGCTTGTTATGTACCGACTGACTACATGGAGACTATAGTGTCGAAACCCTAAGACTGAATTATGTACAACCTAAGTTCAGTGGAGTTCGTGTTATGTGCTATGTAGACCTACCACACATATTGTTTTTTTATAGTTTGTTTATATCAATAGCCACGGATGTCAATGATTCTGCAAAGAGTTGTTCATGAATGAATTATTATTCAACTCCATTTTGTTTCATGACTTCTTAATTAAGTATGCAAATAGTTTAAGTGAGGCAAAAACAATTCATTTGGTTGATCTTACTCGCAATAACAGACGGGTTGTTTTCCATAAACTCCGGTTTGTGACGTAGACCAAGTCGCTGCAGCGATGCAGATTACCCACGTGATAACAGCAATGGCGATTCCTGATTTCTTTGATCTTAATCGACCGAGGCGCTTTGAGAAGGGCCAACAAACAGCAATGCAACGATCGACACTCATAACCTATATATGTATGTCGACATACGTTACTTGTATTTTACTCTTTCGTCTACTTTTACGCAAAGAGTTCAATACATATTGGCGTTATGTCGCACTATACATTCTAGTTTATGTCACCAGGGTTCTAAGTTGGACGCGTATAGGCTAAGCTTGATTCGAACATAGCTTGACACTCGGCATGATTTGTGCCGAAATTTTACTAACTTTGGAGCCTTTGTTTAATTTTTGGGTCTTAAGTTTTTCCCGGCTTACATCTCTGTGTGCTACCGTGTTATTAGGACTATAGTGTAGACTGGAGAGATTACACAACAAGCTATGCATTTTTTTAGCGTTTCACTTTGGTCAAACAAAAGGTCTATCTAATTGTTTCTTTTTAGCGGAGTGCTTGACGGGGGGCACGGTCTTTTAGTAAATTTAAATATTGATTTGCAACTTACCGTTAGAAACATTGCATTAGCATAGTAGTTGACGAACTGCATGAACCTCGTTCCCCGGCACAAATAGCCAGCATACAACCATTTTGTGTCGTGCAAAACTTCCTGCATTGCGAAAGGTGTCGTACATAGGACCAAAAAGTCGGTAATGGCGATGTGAAGGACATACCTTAGAAAAAGGGTAAACTTCTGGTGTATGTAAATTTCCTCTCACCATAAGGTCTCAATTTTTGCAAATACAGCAACAGCAAGTCACTATAACGCCGCCCTTCTATTCCAAAAAAAAACTTTGCATTTGCAAACCTTCTAGTGTGTCATGCTACGTTTTACATATCCAAATATAAAGTGGGATAAACTTACGCCATTCATTCCTCCCAAAATAGTGTGCACTTGTACATGTGATATAGGCTATCCACACCCAACCTTGGGTCCAAAATTAATAAAACATCTAAACTTTAGATTTTTTCTCACCAATGTGTGACCGATTTTTTGTAGTCTTTAAAAATTAGAGATAATGCTAAGACGAAGGCGTTTCCAATAAGTCCAACCGCACAAATTATAGCCTCGATGGTTAACAGACCAATTTTGAACTCTGCAAAAAGAGTTACACAACTTTTTAAAGGTAATCTGGCGTATGGTTGTAGTTGGATAAGCTTTTTCGTTCGGGCGTACGTTTAGGCAGAAATAAAACGGGCTTTATTCGGGCCTTACACTCGGCCTGATTTGTGCCACAATTTTACCAAGATTTGAACTCAATAAGTTGGGTTTGGGGCTTAGTACTTTAAGTTTTGAGCGTCAATTTCTGGCCCGCTTACAACTCTGGCCTACAACTCGCGTATTGGTCACGCTTATAGTGAATTCGTCCGAATAATTTGCAACAACGTGTTTTTAAAAGGTTTATGTAATTATGCGCAGGCACTGAAGTAAGCACCTTTAAATAGCATTAAATTAAAAAAATTATTTAAACTAGGCATTTAAATCAGAATTTCCAGGAGTTGTGAGTCCGGAAGTTGCTTTGTCATCATCATACATGCATGCAAATTCTACAAATGCCTTTAATCAAAACACCTACGGTATAAGGGAGTCATCCTCATAAAAAAACTTATTAGTCCGTGCTGAAAAGCGTAAATCTGCGAAAGAACATACTTCGTTAATAAAAGCAAATCTGCAAAACAAACTTTATAATAGTGATTATAAGTTGACCTTGATTGAGGAGTCTTGCAACTCGTACTTTCCGTTGTAGTAATCGTAATATTTGCTAAACAACACTTTTTCTTTAAATGATTTCGCCCACAAATTATCGTGAGTTCTCACAATATACATTTGCATTTTGCACAAAATAGACAAAACTGTTTTAAAACAACATCTAACTTAGTTCATTTTTACCTGCTGAATCAGTTTTCTTGTTTGGTTCCTAAGTACATGCTCATGCACTCAAGAGATTTGCTTCAAAGCAGCAACAACACAGGTTGGACCCAGTGGTTTGTCGTGTTCCACAACTGATTACAATGTACATAGCGAGGAAACGGAAGTTTATGCAAAACATTATGCGGATTAGATGTTATTCTGCACTGTATGCTTTTTTGCAGAACATAAACCACTAGCGGTAAATTTGATAGCGGTACATTTAAATTTAAAGTTTTCCGATGGAGCAACATTAAAGTTTTTGTCATATTTAACAACAATTCATGCGTCCAACAAACCATATGTAATATTTTAGATTAAATTATTTTGCCACATGTGGGCGCTGTATGATCGTTTAATAAACTAGTGATGTTGCAAACCCCAAAGAAAAACTGGGCAAGCATTTGGTCGGAGGATCTTTGGATCACAACCAAAACGCGGAGATATAAAGACATTAAGAACAAGTAAACTCATAGGCGCCGAGTTTTACAAAAATGCAAGGTGGCGAACGAAAAATATGACGTCACATCAAGTGACCTCACAACTGCGTGCAGCCACAAGAACTCAAACACCCAATATACTTCCAACAGAATGCAACATTCGCAAAAAAAAGGAAAATGAATTTTTGAAATAATATTTGATTTGGAACACGTTACTGTAACGTTTATCATCCATAAAATGTTTCGTCAAGGTGCTGTTGCTTTATATGACCTAAGATAACCATTTATTACAAAACATTCGCATTGTACACAATAATTACCAAACATTTACTTGCAAACAATGGTGTGTTTGACGTCATAAAGGAGGTACTGACGAAACCAGGTTGTAGTTTTAAGAAATGTTTTGTTGCTTTTTCGGCAGCAAGCTTGTTTTCAAAGCAAAATAACTTATACCCAGTTTTTGATCAGACTTTTCCATGCTTTGTGCAAAACCGCTACAAACTAACCTAAACATCCATGGTGGCCGCCACAGTGCTCTAGAAACCCAAGGTGGCGGCGCCTATGAGTACACTGCTGTGTTACTGGTTCAAACTCTGTCGTAAATATAATAAAGGTATGGGACCAAAACCTAACCTTGCTTTTTTGCGGCATGCTTGATAATATCGACATATCGACCATTGCAATCCTAAATCTAGCTTCGCTGCAAGATTTTGACATTTTAGTGTGTGATTTGTTTCCAGTTTGTCGCCAGTTTAATCTTTAATAAAAATCTTGTCACTGAGTTTTTTACACAATGCGACAACGAGGTGTCTTTACCACCAGCCAAATTGTAACGAGAGATCGTGTTTTCCGTCTGTGGTTTAAGTTCCTCTCAGCTTAGGTTACACATCCTCTAATCCAAAAGCTTACATGAGGAATCGCTGCCTTCCCCTGTATGCATTTTGCTATTCATGCAAATGTTGTTACCTATGTCTGGAGTATGCTTTTCGAGTTGTTGTTTATTTGGTTTTGAAAAGAGAACGCCCTGAAATTAGCATTCACTGACCCTTTTTTTCGGCTTCGGCATTGACCAATATTTCTAGAAAGTAGCCCAAAACTATCATTTCGTGGACCTTTATTTTTTCCACCATTTTATGTAAATCCCCATATATTTTACGAACGGCTTTAGTTTTATTATCTCTAAAGGACACATATAAAGACTACGTTTCGCTTAGGCGTTCACAGAGATCGTTAAACAAGGAAGCAGATGCCATTTGACACTTTCAGGACCAGCTATTTCCCTTAATGGCGCGTGTATCAAGTTTTAGGAGCAAACAATACCAACCATAGCAAGTTTTTCTGTTTTTGCTTGAGTGAAACTCTCGTAATTTGATGCGATGTCCACGACGCATTGAGCAATAGATTAGGGAATTTTTAGTTGGAAAGTTTTGCCACTGTTTACAGCACAGTCAATGTAATACGAGCCAACGAAATGTTATTTGCAGCGTATGGTTGTGATTGCTGCACGCGGTGGTCTGCTGCATTGCTTGCTTGCGTCCAAGAGCCTTTGCTACCAAGGTAACGCCTTGCAACAGAGCCAAATCAGGCGCCGCTGCAAAGCTAGTTCCGTAGTGACTCATACACGTACACAATGACCCCGACTCAATGCTGAATGACATGACGTGTTTGAATTTTGCTTTCTTCCGGCTTTTTGTTCCTGCTAACTCTTGATTGGTCGACTGAATCTAAAGTCAGTGCAGTTTCAATCGTCGCCGTATCCCGAAAGCATGAACTCTTTCGAGCCTATAGACCAGGGGTCGGCAACCTTTTTTGCACTGCGGACCGCTTTAGAAAGTGAAATTTTATCGCGGACCGGTCTTCAAAAAACTACAAATATTTAGCAATAAAAACGCTTAATTAGTTTATCATCCTGGGATACATAGGCAAAATGTTTTGTAGCATTTAACCTGAAAAATTTTACGGCCCGGTAACCAACTCGTCGCGGACCGGTACCGGGCCGCGGACCGGTACCGGGCCTCGGACCGGCGGTTGCCGACCACTGCTATAGACCCTTTATTGTTGTTGTGTCGATTGCTCTTAGTTTTGTATTCATACCTCACTACCGCCCTTATGATAATTTTGTGCATGCAGCCGTCTGGTAATGCCTAATTTCGAATTTTTGTAGCGGCAACGGTGCTACTTTCTTGCTCTCTCGTCGCAAAATCTCCTTGGCATACAATTTTTTCAAACAAAACAACTGTTAAGGTCGAATACATCTCATCTTTAAAAATATAGGACGTCGAAACGTCGATTATTTATAATAAAAACTGCTGGATGAGNTCTGGTAATGCCTAATTTCGAATTTTTGTAGCGGCAACGGTGCTACTTTCTTGCTCTCTCGTCGCAAAATCTCCTTGGCATACAATTTTTTCAAACAAAACAACTGTTAAGGTCGAATACATCTCATCTTTGTTAAAAAAAACAGTAATCTCTAGATCTAGACCAATGTAACTCAGGTTTGTGGAGTGCAAACTTTTGAAAAGCATGTCAGTGTGTCCGAAATGATTTCAAACACCTTTACAAAGGCAAGCTTTTCACCCGAAAAACTCTGACGCAAATATTTTCTCCCATTTTTATGGTAAACCTCTCCATAAATTTGTCGGCAATGTATCTGGGGTCTGCAGACCGGACAAATTTATAAAAGGACAAGGGTGCCGACCACTGCTTTTCTAATTAATTTTCCTGTTTTTCTTTCAGTTTAACTCCGGATTTTTTTTAATCAAGCTGTGAAAAATGTCACATATTTAAGTTTTCGCTTGAGCTTAGAAAAATATGAACCCGGCAATTTAGTGCACTGAAACTTGTACAAACAGGTTGCAACTTGATACTGGCACGAGTAGGCAGTAGCATGTTATTTATATTATTTATAGATACCAATTAACATTTCACTAGATCAAAAGATACGGAAGCAGTCCAACCATTACCGCATGCGTATGCATACTTTAAAGGCACTTTAATTTGTGTACTTTTTTGAGGTTATGCTCTTTTATAAATAACTTTAACAAATATTTGACGAGTTTCGAACGATAATATTTGTGTAACTGTTTACTTTTCTGGACAAATTTCGTAATCGCTTAACAAATTTTAAAATATAAAAAAGTTACAAAAAAAAATGTTTAGAATGAAACGTGAACGCATACAACACAATACAGCAGGGGTGTCCAACACGTGGCACGCGTGCCAAAAGTGGCACGCAGAGCATTTGAAAATGGCACGCGAGCTTTTACAATTTCAGATGGTAAACATTAGGATTTGTCACGCAATTAAATTTGTTTCTATAGATTCTTCTTGGCCTTTATTCTAACTTCTGTAAAGATTACCAGTGGTAAAGTTACACAACCCACTAATTGAATTGTTCGTTTTTGACAAAATTTAAAGCCTGCCATAGGCGTAGAGCTTCAAAAAATACCAGGGGTGCGACTTTTGAGCATTAGCGCCGATACCTATACCA
>QLIY01001978.1:0-22363 GCA_003260075.1 Phallusia mammillata
ATTTTCGCCAGAACTCAACTACACCAGGTAATGTCCGATGTACGAGTTCTACCGAAGTTGTAAGTACCTGAAATTAAGTCTGAACCTAAAAAACATATTTAAACGTCCTAATTAAGCCGGAAAGTTAAACCAATTTGCCAATTTCAAACGTATGTTCACGAAGATCTTCAAAATGTACAGCAAATCAATTCATGCCAAGAAAGTAAAATTACGAATAACTGTGACTGAATTAAAACTCAAGCCTTAAATTGACCCATTTGTTATTAACTTAAACCCAAATATCGCTATAATTTTCATACCGCCATACAATTCTCATTGAAATATAATACATTCGGCTTTGTCAAAAATCGAGTGCTATGTTGTGAAACCATGATAGTTATTCAAACGAATGAAATTTGTTTTTACAGTTGCTGCCTCACTTGTTGCGACAGAGAAATTTGCAACATCAATTCCTGGTTTAGCGACTGTCCCCCTACAACTACAACTATAACAACTGCAACAAGCACAGTGGAAACTACAGAAAACACGCCAAGTGCACCAACAACAGGAGAAGCAACAACATCAAACATAACAAGCACAGAAGATGTAACAGAAGCAGAAAGCACAACAACCACACAAACAACAACAACATNTTATAATTCTTGTTAAAATATAATATATTCAGCTTTGTCAAAGATCGAGTGCTATATTGCGAAACCATGATGGTTATTGATACGACTGTAATTTGTTTTTACAGTTGCTGCCTCACTTGTTGCGACGGAGACATTTGCAACATCAATTCCTGGTTTACCGATTGCCCCCCCACAACTATAACAACTGCAACAAGCACAGTGGAAACTACAGAAAACACGCCAAGTGCACCAACAACAGGAGAAACAACAACATCAAACATAACAAGCACAGAAGATGTAATAGAAGTAGAAAGCACAACGACCACACAAACAACAACAACATCGCCACCAACAATAGCAGATGACATAACAACATCAACACCAGAAGTTTCGACAACAGAAGCCCCGTCTGTAAGAAACGACAGTTTTACGACGAAACCGGATATTACATGTGGAACACATAGCTTGTTGCAGCAGTCAGTTATTTTCAAACTATGTGTGTGTTTTGCATTTGTCAAAGTTTTTGTAATGGTTTTGGATACCAGCTAACCAGGACTCTATTAGTAACAGCCGGGCCACCAAAAGTGTGTGGAGTAGCAAAAGCTCAAGAGAAGGTTCAATCAACGCTTAAACACAAACGACATCCACCAATGACATACAACGATTTTGACAACAAGCGATGACGTCACGACACTAGTCTCGGCGCAGTCGCAACCGACAACACGAACCTAATGGATGCTATACTTCACGAACGCTGTGAATAGAAAAGGAATGCGGGGGAATTCCATTCACTTCTGCCCAGTTTACTACTGCTCCGAGTCTACAGCACTCAAATTTCTGCAGCACAGAGCTCAAATCGTGCTATAAAACAATCAGCGGTAGCGGTCACGTACTTTTAAACCATCATTATTTGGCACATTGGTTCGGCTAAGCATGAAGTGCGGTACACTTACTTAATGGACAGAGTGGGACAATGTATTATGCAAGCTTGACATAGAACAGCAATTCTTAAACTGTGTGCCACGAAACATAAGCTATATTAACGTGGAAAACGTATGTAGTGTTTTCAGGCCTGATGACTAAATGATGGCGTACTGATCAACGTTTAAAAGCACATTCTTTCTAATCTGTCGTGAAAACTAACCTCACCCACCACACCCCCCCCCCCCCCCCCCCCCCCCCCCCCCCCCCCCCCCCCCCCCCCCCCCCCTTTTTTCAACAACGTTTGTTATGTTTGCCTGTAAATTGTGCCGCGAAAAGAAATTTAGTTTGTTACTGCGTTGCTTGCTTGAAAAGTTTGATACATACAAAGTTGACCACAAGACGAAATCCCCTACGTTTTAGTACAAACTGGTCCACAAACAAATTTTAAGCCAAAAGCGTTTGAAAAGTCTTGGAACTACGTGACGGAAGTAATAACAATTAGACAATAGGTTAGAGTTATAGAGCAAAAGAGGTGACAAAGTATTTTCACTGTGTGTTTGCTTTGTTATTAGAATCCATTCACACGTATTATTGTTGAATAGAATATGTTGCGGTCTATTGTTGTTGGATGTGCGCATTCGTACAGTACACCTTCAGGTTTCAGTGCTGAGCCACAGTACTCAGAAAACGTTCAATATGCAGTGCTTAACAGAATCAAATCACTGAAGCGAGTTTCGTTGGTCATAAAAAGTAAAGAACATTACTAGACAGTTCAAGTATTTCTTGTATAGGACGTCGAAACGTCGGTTAACAATTCTCTAATGAATTCGTGGGTTCGAATCTCACTGCAGTCTAGATTTTTCTAGCCTATACCTTGCCATAAGGGAATGCTTGGTGACCGACTGATTCGGTATAAACGCCTACAATAGGCCTGGCGTACTATGATTTATAAATGAGTGTGCCGTGATCGCTGGTGCGCACAGACGCTTCAGGGCTGTTGTGCGTTGTAAAATTGTGTTCATCTTAACAGGTTAAAATGCCAAATTTGTGACATATATATGATAGAACTCATAATCTGGACTGGACACGCTATTGACACATGATTTGATGCCACAGCAACGCAAACAATCAAACATAACAAGGACAACTCGGGTGTTTTCCGGCAAGTTGTTGTATATCAGGGGCCATTGTGTATGATCTACCACGAGATTTTGGTATTTGATTTGTATTGTTACCAAACAATAACCCCGCTACTGATCGGGAATTTTTATAACAAGGATTGTGACGCAACCCATATCACTGTGGTGTTGACAGGAGACACAGATATGTTTGAGAGTAAACCAGTTCGTAAGTCTTATTGAGCAAACAACATTAACCTAGTGAAAGATGGCAAAAGCTTTTTACTGGATTTGAAATAAGAGGCTACAAGCGCATTTAAGAATATAGTGTTTAAAGAAACGTACAGCGTATAGCCCTCTGTAATGAAATTGCAGACTAAAGATCAATGTTTACAAAGCACAGAAGAATCACATAAGCGAAACTTTAGGAGTTGAAATATGAAAATTTGCGTTTGTATTCTCCTGTTTGAAAGTCTCCACTTGTCATCAGCCAGGCAATGCAACACATTTACGATTTCTGGAAACACAGTAAGTCCCAACGGAACTTGTACAGGGGAAGGGAAAGTATGCTTTGTGGCGGAAACGGTTGCAGGTAGTTTTAAGTGTTTTTGTTTATTTTGGAGATTGTGTAGGTTCTGATTTATTAACTCTATTAGTAGGACTTTTGGCCAAACATTTTTCCAGTTCTCGGCATTTTCAGTATCTACCTGTTGTAATGGAACTAAACAATTTTAAAACAAACTATAATGTCGGCTAACTATTATGTTCAAATTCAGACGACACGGTAAATCAGGTTCTAACAGGAGGATGCGCGTTTCCATCTGTCTGTAACGACTGCAATGTCTTTTTCACTGAGTTCAATTATACGAGGTATGGTGTTAAGACAAAGCTTATTGCATAAAACCATATGTGCAAATTTGGTACAACAGTATGTTTTTTGAAATTAAACAAAAAGAAATATAATATAAGCGTCGTTACAAAGATTCCAAAAATATTACATCTTACGATTTTGTGCTTTATATCTTATTAAAATAAGTTACGTTAGTTATCCCACCTCTATGTTGTTCATCATTGGTTACAAAGACAAAAAATTGTTAGCAGTAAATTTCTACATATTGTGTTATTGTTCAGATGTTGTGTGACATGCTGCGATAGCGATCATTGCAACGTTGCTGACGTCACCAACTGTCCAGCAACCAACAAAACAACAACAACTAGTACAACCACAACTACAACAACAACAACAACCACAGCATCGCCGCCGCCACAAACAACAACAACAACAACAACTGGTTTGGGAACACCGATTTTATCACAAACATCCATATGTTTACTTCTTTTATCACTGATTGCAACGCTGTATGTGGACATTGGTTGAACAAGCGCCGACGATTTGGAGTTTCCCAAAGCCATCTTTGGCCTATATGCGAGTAAAGACAACAAAATGAAATAGATAGTCGAGATGAGCGTCACAAGAATAACAATGCCGGCACAGAATAGTAAGGTCACATTACAATTGGACGAGTGATACAAACGAAACCGAACTATTGTGCTACGCCTTTGAAAAACACTCATGAAGAAGCTTGAATTTAAAAACACGGGGTAAACCCAACCGCCAACGGCCTCATTGCTTCCATTAAATTATGTACAACTCAAACTGCCAGTCGCTAATCAAGTTCAGCTACAACTGCCCGCATTTTTAAAGTTTAACCCCACTTCAGCCAAGGTGGATCGTGCGTACGCAAAGTGTTTTGTATTGAAATGTATATCTACAGATTGTATGGCAACGTAAAATCCAACCAACTTAATATTTTTAGACCATCAATTTGTACATCAATCNGCCTCAATGTAATTTAAAGCATCAACTGCATCGAATCAGCTTATCATTCATTTCATATTCTGCTGAGACTATTCAATGACAAGTGTGACTAACTGAAATCCCGCTCGGGAAACGTGTTCAGAGGCAGTTCATGCGCACAAAAAAGCGCCGGCAAAATCAGCTGATTGCAAAAAGCGCAAAAACCACTTCTCACGTGCACCACTCATGCATGTCGATGGTTGAATCCATTAATCTGCAATAGAAGCAATCTTTATGAAATCAATGAAAAGTTGCGTAAAAAATAATCTAAATTTTGCAAGTGGCACAGTTCTGAATAGGCAATAATGTATAATGGATACTTATTTGTTTAACAGTTGTTGGGTGTTAAGCATTATACAATTTGATTGTTACAGTGGAACTGGTGTGGCACCATACTGAAAACTTTTCATCTGGAGGACAATAGGAAATTCATTATACGTTAGGTTTTCAAAGGCGCCTTTTACTCACACAAAAGTCAGGTAAAAAACAGAGGTATCAAGTTACAGAATGTAAGCCATACATAATCAGCATCTCCATATTGCTGAATCATAGTCAGACTGTAAAGTGAGCAATGAAGCTGCTTATGAACTTTACTTGTATCGTTTGCATGTTTGTGACTTTTACAGACGAGTTGCAATGCCGGAGTTTTGTGTTTCAAGTGCTTTTGACGGGTCCAGGTGGGACGAATCTAACGAACCCGCCAATAACTTGCGGTGAAAATGGATCCTGTCACATTAGCAGGGAAAATGGTGAATTGGATACGATCGTGTAGTCGTTTCGATTGATGGTTAATTTGTAGTGTGATGTTATTTGAGAAATGGGGGGGGGGGGGGGGGGGGGGGGGGGGGGGGGGGGGGGGGGGGTTTCTCGAAACTGTCTTAACAAGTGTAATGTGATTGGTGAGCGTTTGTATGAAAGACAGAACAATAAAGAATGTCGCCTTTTACGTCTTGTTGGCTGTTACATTATTTATAAGACTCATAGTGAAATTCATGTGTAATGTTATTGTGCAATAAGCATTGTCTTGGTATACCAACGAGCTTCGTGTAGTTATATGTGGTAAAGTATGGTAACTATTACCAACAAACAGTCTAACATAGCTATACTATATACCCTGTTGTGGTTATTGTTTTGTAATTTTTAAGCATCTAAACGACTAATGAATTTGAAAACCTTGAATTATTTGTGGTCAACAGGTGATCAACAGCGAACTATTATAGGAGGATGCAGGAGCGGTTGCGCACAGGGTCCGATAAATTGCGCTATCTACTTCGGCGAAAGCGATTCGACTAGAGAGTAAGTATCCTGAAAACGCCATACAGCTGGAAAATACTATTCAACAGTTTATACAACGACATGAATTTAAACTGTAGTATCGCTGGTAGCTGTTCCGAAAATCAACTGCGTTTAAAACTTTCAGTCACAAGTCGAGTAATTAGAGTCTTTTTCCCGAGCCACAAGTCGAGTAATTTAACAAACAGGTTACTGCCAGGGCGGAGTTTTATGGTTGGTGAACCAAGTTTTACACGTGTTTAAGCAAAACTGGAATTCAATTTACAATTATTTTTACCAAACAACAAGCAAACTTGATTTGAAGATACCAATGCCATAATGCACTTTAAAGTAGCGCCTAGTTGGGCATATGGCGGGAAAAGAGTAGAAACAGTTTTGCTAACGTTTGAACAATCGCTTTTTTTATCGTATTTGGAAAACGTCAAACAGGAATAAAACTGTGCGTTTTAGACTAATACAATATATTTTGTTGTGTTGCAAAGGTGTTGCCAGGAGTGCTGTAGTACAGATCAATGCAACGTGGCTGCATTCGCCGATTGTTTACAAATCCAAACACCAACTTCTGAACCTGGTACTATAAGTTCCACAACAGATTCAAGCACTACGACCAGTCAAATCACAAGCACTACACATGCAAGTACAAGCAGTGGCTCACAGGGACACAGACCATCTACCAACAAGTCTTACCTCACAGTTGCCTTCTTGATTTTTTACATATGCCTTTTTGATAACTTTTATGATTATTTTGACTTTTTCTGTACACAACGAAGGTAACGTGTGTGACATGTACACATGTCATTTTTTCACGGGGTTCGAACCAAAGACGTTTCTAAAGACAAATCCCGGTCAGGTATTTATGTCTGGGTATGGGTCACGTGCCCTGGACCATTCGGCCAAACATGGCTCTATCGAATTGTATGAAATAGCGCCATCTAACGCAATCAGTTTTTAAACCATATTGTCCACTTAACTAAAATTATTGATGTGTCTGTATTTTTTTGTTGTTGCATACACATTTTTTTTCTTGTTTGGGATTGGTGCTTCGAAAGACAAAGCTCTCAAACCATAGCTTCATTGTATCATCGTTCAACTTTGCAAACGATGGTTTAAAATAGAACATGACGCAACAATGATAGGCAACCCGGCATCACTGGGGGAGATTATGTTATCTCTATGGTTAACTTCAAACCACCAGCTGTGGCTGTGCAATGGCTTAAGTTTGTCGATGTGTCCTTCTCGGTGTTATAATTCGGTTTAAGTTTGTACAAAACGGGCTTGATTTGTGTTTTCTTGTGTTTGGCATAATTTGTGTTGTAATTCTACGTTTGCAATTGAACTTCGTTGTCTAATTAGGGCTTTAGCAAAAACAAAACTGATTTGGGTTCCAATTTCGAACCCGTTACAACTCTTGTTCTTCATTCATTGTCTCTACACGCTCATTGTGTTTTTATCAACCACACAACTTCAAAAATCCACCTTGTTTCGAGATGTTTATTGTTACACAACAAATGTATGGTCATTGACCTGTGCTTTGATGTGACGGAAACGTTTCAAACATTTAACTTTCAGTACACGATGTTGCCCATTGTTTTACATCAGACATAACGCGACAGGTCACACTGACGGAAACGATTTTCTCCTAAGTGTTGATTACAAGCTCATTATTCCATCACAAAGAAAGACTAGCGCTTGACATTTTAACCTCCCTTGTATAATTACAGTTGTACAAATTACACCGGACTGAATTAGTTGTAACAGGTGATTAAGTATGGACAGGGTACTTTGAGGGCTTTACTGGACAGGGGGGGGGGAACCAGCGCTTGACATTTTAACCTCCCTTGTATAATTACAGTCGTACAAATCACACCGGACTGAATTAGTTGCAACAGGTGATTAAGTATGGACAGGGTACTTTGAGGGCTTTACTGGACAGGGGGGGGGGTTAAGCTAAGTCTACCACTAGGCCAATCGCTTTGTAATGTTGAAAGCTGCGGTTATTTTTAAGTGTTTCATGTATTGTCATGAAAAATTAAACCCCAGTTAGTAAGTACAAAAATAGAAAACAAACAATCGAAGATTTAAAACATAAGCCTATATTTTCAGCTTGAAATCATCAACACAATAAAAACCGTTTCAGTTTTAGGATTTTTTGGAACGGTAAACCAGCAACATAGGGCAACAGAGTCAGATTTCAGAGTCCAGACACTTTCAGAACATAACAGAAAAGAGGGTTGAACAAGCACATGAGGTTACTGCTTGTGTTATGTGCTTTGAACATTTGCTTCACATCAACTGTGCGCGGTTTGGAATGTTCGGTTGGAACATTAGTTCAAGTTGGAGATGAAGATCCAACTGGAGTTTTCACTCTAACAAGCTGCACGGAAGGTTTAATTTGCGCGAGAAAAGAAACAACCACTGTTTCAGCGTCAGGTACGAATTGAAGTGAGACTTGGTTTTACGTTAAAAAATGCTTTAACCCCATGTTAAGGAACAATCACTTTGGAAACAGTCGCATCTTGCCAACAACCTGCTGCTTGTCCCATTTTGTGCGGAAACATTGCGTAAGTAAACCTAATGTACAAAAAAAAACAGGAAAAAAACGATTTACTGTTGTAAGAAACCGAAATCTTAAGGCCGTACCCAGTTATAGCTGGAAAGCGATTTTTATTTAAGCTCGCTATGGCCTGACTGCCTCACGTTTGGTGACATAATATAATGACCTCTATTGTGTTTACCTGTAGATATACAAAAACACTTGTATTTGAAATCATTCTACCTAAAGTTCCGTAAAAAGCGTCACCTTGCGCCAGTAATTAGGTTTTCCGCGATAACGATCGAATTATGCCTTCGGATATAGGTTGATAACATCGCTTGTTTCACCAGAGGCTGTGTATCGGCGTGCTGCTCGTTGCAAGATGACTGCAACAGTAGAAGTGTTGCGGAACTTAACGTGTTAAGCTGTTCGGTGGGGACTGTATCAACAACAGGAGACACAACTACTGGTTTATTGGAAGTAACAGCTTGTAATGTTGGGGAGATATGCGCGAGAAAAGAAATAACAGGTGATATAAGTACTTTATGTTAACATCCAAGTTGAGTTTCTTCGTTTGGGAAGAAATTATAGGCTGAAAGAATAACCAAGCTGTCATCAGTTGAGCCACGTTAAAATTTTGTTGCAGAAATTAAGGTTTGCGCTGATGCTGCTTCATTCAATTAAGTGTGTGAAATTCAATTATATGTTATAAATGATTAAGATTTGCTGTCTTTGCGTGCTGCTACCATGAATATTATCACCAAACCTTAGTGTTTGTGTATTCCAGATGGCTCCTCCACTACAACAACTGTTGCGTCTTGCCAAACAACAAGAAACTGCACAAAACTCTGCGAAGGAGAAATGTAAGCAAAACATTTTGGTAAATTTAAATGAAATGTAGGTAAACTACGAATGCAGTTACCAAATAAACTACTTACCACCAGAAGCAAAGCATGATTGTCTATATTCCTAAATAATAAGTTGTATCATACTAATACAACTCGGGCCTTTTCCAGTGTGAGGTTTATTAAAATCGCTCTAAATGTCCGTTACTTAAGAGTCAGTTCCGGCTTTAATTTTTTAAAAACGCGCCCAGGCAGGTTACGGAGTTGGGCTTTAAGGTTTCCTTACTTTAGCCCCCCTTACGACTCCGTAATAAAGTAATAGGTTAAGCATTGATTAGACGGGTCCACGTTTAATTGTACTATGTTGTTGCAGGAATTGTGTATATGCTTGTTGTGATACGGGTGACGACTGCAATAATGAAGTGGTGGCCGATATCAATGCGCTCAATTGCATGGTTGGTGCGATTGAAGAGGTTGAAGGTGTAGAGGTTTTAAACTCTCAAACTTCCGCAGAATGTGCTGCAGCCACAGTTTGTGGAAGGACTGCATTTTCACTGACACTCGACGAAGGAGGTACAAAACTAATTCTCAAATACTTGTTGACTAAACGGGTACTTAAGCGTCTTTGTGGCTAAGCTTCTATGCTAACCAAACAATTGTCCTGTAACATGATAGCTTCAATGCGAAGCTCGGTTGTTTTGCTCACTACTACAGCCTAGCGACCAACGTTTAGTGCTTTCGCAACCCACAAGATAGCATTTAAGCTTAGACGAATGGCCCAAAGGCGCACAACCTTTAAACCAGGGGTTCCCAACCTTTTCACGATCCCGTACCACTTGGACGCTCTGCACTGCCATGCGTACCACCACAGAGCAAATGTGCTCTATGAGTCTATGGTACCACTTCTTGCGGAACAACTAATTTGTTCGAATCATATTTCATTCAACGCTAGCTTAAGCTACAAAACAGTAGATGATATCTATCAAGAGCAATCATTTGACATAATTAACGCCCACTGTGCCACAGCGTTGTTCGGCTTTTCATAGCAAGTAGCAACTATGCTTTTTGTTGAGAATTGACATGACCTGTATTTTGAAGATCGTAATGATACGAAACAACAGGAATAGTTACGTAACAATGACAATAGGCCTGGGGACTGTTTTTTTTGTAAACAAAACCAGATAAACAAAATATAAATAAAGTTGCAAATCGAGGTTTTTGTGAACAAAACAGAAGCTACTCGCGTACCACCTAAAAACCCTTCGCGTACCACAGGTTGGGAACCCCTGCTATAAACAGACTTAAAAGTGATCGATCGAAGTTCGTACCTGGCAGCGTCCTGGGAATAAAACCCGGAAAGAAACACTTTGTCAAGTGACTTGAGGTGCCTGACACATGCATGTTGATCGGGATTCGTACCGTGGGTTTGTGAAAAAATACGTGCACTTGCTTGCGCAAAATACTGCAACAGTAGTTACTACCATAGCAACTAGCAAGCTAGGACAAAGTTGTAAGTCGGGCCGGGCTTTTCAGGTCGGGTTTGGGCTATTGTTTCTTCAAAAAAACGGGCCTAATTCGGGCCTGACTTTACACTTTGTGTCAATGTTTTTTCGAATTAATTTAACTAGCTATAAGTAGCCTGTGGATAGCACCTGGCCTAATGTCAACCTGACCTAATGTCGCCGAGTGTGCTGCAGCCACAGTTTGTGGAACGACTGCATTTTCATTGACACTTGAAGACGGAGATACAAAACTAAATCTCCGATACTTCTGATATAAGCTTGTTGACTAAACGGACGCTCAGGCGACTTTTGCGGCGAGGCCTTTTTTTTAAGCAAAACAATTGGCTTCTGTAATATGATAGCCTTACGCGAAGCTCGGTTCTTTTGCTCACTACTACAACCTAGCGACCAACGTTTAGTGCTTTCGCAACCCGCAAAGTAGCGTTTAAGCTTAAGAGTGATTGGCTTAGTTGGGCAGGAACTTATCTCAAAGGTCCGGCGCGCCTGACCCACATACAGACATAAAAAAGATCTTAATTTGTATTATGAAGCTTATGGGGTTCAAAATCCGTATAGAAGTTCTTATAGTCTACACGGACAAAATTAGTGTTCGTAGCGTTGGTTTATGAAAAAAATCCCTAATGGTCGTTAATAAAATCCCTAATGTATTTGGCGTTAAAAACAAAAAACTGCAGTTGTTTTCATTGCCAAAGCAACTAGTTGGTTTGCTGCTTCTTAATAAATATAGAGCAACTATTAACTGTTTTTGTTAACTGAAAACTTGTTTTTCAGTCACAACATTCATCAACGGTTTCTGCTCCGATGAAGTGAATTGCGCAGATCTTTGTGTCGATTTAGAGTAAGTTATTAGAGCTATATTGGATGTCACGTTGCAAAGAGCGCTACATGCATGTGTGAAAAAATAGATAAAAATACACGATGAAAATGTGTATTTGTTAACGAATCACAAATAAGGTGACTGCTAATTTTGTAACATAAGGTATACCCTACTACATTAGGTGCATATTTTTCACCCCCCCCCCCCCCCCCCCCCCCCCCCCCCCCCCCCCCCCCCCCCCCCCCCCCCCCCCATTCGTTCATAGTTGAGAATCGTTTTCTAAAAATTTGTAAAATAATATTATAAAGACCAACCACTAGTGCGCAGTATGAAATAAAGAAAACCTTTAAAACGTTAATTATTGTACCCATCTGAATCTGGTTTACATCGCAACAACATAGTACGCCAGGCCCGTTAAAGGTGTTATACCGATTTAAGTCGTTCAAGTGGCTTTGCAAGATAATCGGCTAGTGATTTTTAAACTGAATTTTCAGAGGTTGCATTGCTCGATGCTGTAGCAACGCAGATGATTGTAACGTCCAGAGCACAGATGACCTGAGTATATTAACATGTTTGGTTGGAACAATCGTGATTACAGATGATGGAAATCCTATACAAGGAAGTTTGGTTGCAACCGATTGTAACACTGATGAAGTTTGTGGAAGAAGTGAGACGACGTCGTTTCAAACTGAAGGTAATTCCCGATAAAACAAAGTAGAAATATCCAAAATCAGCGGTGTTTATGAAAAGTGAAACAATTAATAATTTTAAATCCTTGTGAAGTGGTTACGAAAATTGGGTCGCTAGTAGGGACTGCAGAATGGAAAGTTCATATTCTGCACACTGTAAGATATTACCATTTACTATAGCCACGGTTGTCATACCGTCTTGTATAAGTACAATTTTTGATTACAGGTGTGCAAACTGTGACCATTGATGGATCATGTGTTGATGCTGCTTGTAATCTTTGCAATGGCGCAGGGTAAGTAGTCTAAGTTGCTAACTGTATTCCTCAAGCGTAAGAAACTAAATCATCCAAAATGATGCAACTGTTGCAACACAAACTAACGGTTCGGTATTAACCCAAACGTAAAACCTTTATAACGTAAAGCCAAGAAAAGGCTTACTGGAAAAATCCACACACATAATTATGTCAAGTAACTTTTTTGACCGCAGCTAACTTTTTCTACACCAAAATATTATATCACATCTTAAACGTTCACACTCGAGTCAAATCTATTTTTCAACTTGCAGAGGTTGCGTGGATGCTTGTTGCAGTGAATCAGACGAGTGTAACGGACAAACTGTGGCAGAACAAACAACTGTGCGATTGGTTTGTGCAGTTGGAACCATAAACTCAGACGGGGCAAGAAGACTGACCTCAACGCGATGTCCTGTGGGGACGATATGTGCTAGAACTGAAACTACAGGAGGTAATATCAGCGTTATTGGCAAACAAGAAGATTAGTATGTTGCTTTCACTATGGGGTTCGAACCCATGACCCTTTAAACACAAATTTTAAGTTTTAGCATCTCTGACCGACTATTTGTACCGTTTTAGTGGCGATTGTGTGGATTTTACGACATTAAAGAGAAGCATGATAATAACCACTGATTTGTATTTCAGCTGATAACATAGTAACGTCTGTTGGATCTTGCCAAATACCAGATGAGTGTTCTCTTCTATGCGGAGGAATGGCGTAAGTTTTGTGTGGCAAAGAACGGCCGATATTTTGGGGGCTAGGGTAAAAAATAATGTTAAATCCGTCTACTGACGACAGGAGAGTTTTGCAGATACAGGCTCCGAAAATTGTAAAGCAAACATAAAAAGAAAAATGCTTGAGTTGTCCAAACATCATATGAGCGAGTAAATGTTTTTTGGTGTTGGCGATAGATCTAAAACTCACAAGTATACATTACATATATAGAATGTTTGTTTTTGTTATGGTGAAGCGGCACGCTATATTGTGAGCCGTTCCTAAAATTTATGTGTAAAATAACTTAACGCATCGCTTCTTACCACAGTAACTGCATCTCAACGTGCTGCAGTGACGCCGACAACTGTAACAACTTTGCAATATCCGATATTATTCATGAAATCAACTGCATGAGTGGAACTGTGACTACAGTGAATGGAGAAGTTACATCTGGCTCGTTTGCTACCACAACTTGCACAGCACAGATATGCGCCAGACGCGAAACTACATCAACTGACCCAAGTAGGTTGAAAACAATACCGTTTGTAAACATTCCTCAGCTACCTTATTGTTGCGACAGACACCGGAACGGTAACCATAGTAACGGTGACGTCGTGCCTTGACCAGTCGGATTGTGATGCTCAGTGTGAAGTGACAAAGTGAGTGGAATATTTTCTTTGTTGGAAGCCCAACCTAATTTGTTTTAACATTTTTAATGGCATAGATGCACAGCTAGAAGCAATTTATCCATGGTTCTTTCTTTACATAAGCATTTCTTCTAAATTTTTCATTCTAGCCAAGTTCTACTTTTTTGTGTACCACCTTTGTTGGGCACCTATAAAGCTCCATTCATTTAACTTACTTAAAGCGTGGTAAATAATGGACGTAAGTCTTGCTCAAATCCATTACGAACACAATTGTTTTGAATCCACTTCTTTTTACAGCGGCTGCGTTTCTGCTTGTTGCTTCTCACACGACAATTGCAACTCACAAAACGTGGAAACTATCAACGTCATACAATGTGCAGTTGGCATGGCAACCGTATCTGGTAGCAGTGAAATGGTCGGATCACTGACTTCTACCATATGCCTAACTGGGATGTTTTGTGCACGAACTGAAACTACAGCTGACGATGGAGGTAAAATTAATAGTGATAGGAAAACAGGCAAAGCAACAACCACTTTATACAAATCTTGACGAGTCCCAGTCGTGCATATGTGTGTGATTTCCCCCCCCCCATTAATAGTGATAGGAAAACAGGCAAAGCAACAACCACTTTATACAAAGCTTGACGAGTCCCAGTCGTGCATATGTGTGTGATTAAGTTTCATAATCACGAAGATTAATTTTAAATTTGTTAGGTTTAAACTTGATGTATTCATGTACAAAACTGGTGTTGCCATGGAATAAAATAATTGACTGTGTAGCTTTGGTTTTAAAATGCAACACACGAATTTTAAAAAGTACGATCCGTACAAATGCAGTACGTAAAAGTGTTGTTTTGGACTAGATTAAAAACACAAGTAAGATTTCACATAGGTTGTACTTCCACTAATATACAAGTTACCGTTATGTCCAGGCAAGGTGCTTGGGCAGTTATACGCAGAGAGCAAACCTTACGAAACGTTAAAAATAACGAGCAGTTACCTGGCGGTTATGAACTGATTTCCGAGGGCAAAACAAACCGACATAGATAGACGAAAGCACTTCAACTTACACATAAATGTAAGGAACATCAAGCTTAGGACAACCCCCCCCCCAACTGGTGTTGCCATGGAATAAAATAATTGACTGTGTAGCTTTGGTTTCAAAATGCAACACACGAATTTTAAAAAGTACGATCCGTATAAATGCAGTACGTAAAAGTGTTGTTTTGGACTAGATTAAAAACACAAGTAAGATTTCACATAGGTTGTACTTCCACTAATATACAAGTTACCGTTATGTCCAGGCAAGGTGCTTGGGCAGTTATACGCAGAGAGCAAACCTTACGAAACGTTAAAAATAACGAGCAGTTGGCGGTTATGAACTGATTTCCGAGGGCAAAACAAACCGACATAGATAGACGAAAGCACTTCAACTTACACATAAATGTAAGGAACATCAAGCTTAGGACAACAGGAAGATTGGCAGTGAACTGGCTATAAAATATATTCCTGTATAGCAGGGGCGGGCAACATACGGCCCGCGGGCCGGATCCGGCCCGCGACGGGATTTTGAGCGGCCCGCAGGCAGTTTCTGGTCTTACATGATAATGTGGCCCGCGGCCACAGTCTGCCGCATTCCCCCACTACTTGCTTACTACGTCAAATTATAGTTGTAACTTGTAACGGACAGTAACGCTCCCCAATAGCAAAAAAAAACTTTCCCGCCGTTGTTACCATTGCACGATACATCCATTGTTACGACATAACTGCCAACCTTGTGTGTGGCCTGCTTTCACGGTTTCCTTTGTTTCCACACGTGTAGCCTAGTTAGTGTTTCAGCGGTATCTAAGTATGTGGTGTATGCATTAAATTTGCTGTGGTGAATAATTTTATGTTATAGTATGATTGTTTGGACTGTATTGTAATTGTGATGTTCTTGAATGTATTTGGTTTAGGTGGTCAAAAATCCGTTTTAAGTCACTGGATAAATACGCGATTAATGTATCGATTCAGGAATCCGGCCCGCCAAGTACTTCATTTTCCCATATCAGGCCCGCCGACTGAAGAAGTTGCCCGCCCCTGGTNAGTTGCCCGCCCCTGCTGTATAGAAACAAACCAGACATGGAGCTTATCAGTTTTCATCGGCGGAAAATACGCCAATTGTTTGTGAGAATTAATTCAGTCTCAGCTTTTGTCAGTTGTTGTGTAGAGTGACAAGTTTAGATGTGACATCTTAAAACTATAGTAAACTATACCCTTCAATAACAAGACACGTTCGATGAAAGAGCCACAAGGAAAACCGTTAATGAACCACAACTCAGAGTCAACGGTGCATAGAGCAAGTAGTCAAGACAAAATAAATGTTTACGAAATGCGATACCGTACAATCGACATAGACAACTTTTTTGAAATGTTTGACATTGTGTCATATCACGGAAAACAGCTGTGACTTAATTAAAAGAAACGCTGTTTTGTGTTGCTGGAATCACGAAAAAAGATTCCTTTGTAACCCAGCCCTACTCATCTTTTGTTTGACGGTTTAAGATGTAAACCGAGCCACCAAATAAACGACCTTTTGGTGTAAATCCTTCAGTACAACTCGGTTTTTGTAGACGCGCACATCGAAGTCTGCTAGTGTAAAAACGTTACAGCTTGTTGGTGGGTGTTTTTTTGCAGACGGGTTTAGTGTTTGAGGTGGTATTGGTCAAACATAGCCGCTATATCAATATCTGCTAAAGCAAAAATGAAGTAGTATAAGCTTATTAGTAAGTTTTCACATGTTGTGGACACGACTGTGAAGACATCGCCGCCTGGGCATTAGAGTGGATTTCAGTCAAGTAAAAAAAGCAGAAATGTGGTAGCAACTAAGTGTTGAAAAACTCTGATTGTTGTCCCTTGTTGTGTGCATATGAAGTTCTATAGGCTGGTAATTAGTTCTGTCCGATTGATCAACAGGATAAATTACAACGTTTCAAATCTCAAGTGGTTGTAAAAATGGACAAAAGTTTTGTGGTAACTTTGCTGGCATTGTTGTGCTTTGTGTACCCGACAAAGGGGTTGGATTGTCATCAAGGTGACCCTCTAGCAACGGCAACATGTGGAGGCAGTGAAATCTATTGCGGAAGAACGGAAACGACTGACGTTGGAGGTGGGAGAGAATAAAGTTCGGCAGACCGACCATCCAACTAGTTGCTTTTACTAGTTTCAATGTTTGTTTTACCAATTTTAAATTATAAAGCACAAAATATTCGTTTGTGATTTTGTCGAAATACACAAAATACTGCGTTCCCTGTACAAATCAAATTCTGATTTCAAAATACATTTTTCAGTGTGAATAGCAACTGCAAAAATTCTTGTTAGTGCAAATTCCCTGTTTAAATCTCGAACTCTTAATTTAACTCCTATTTTTTAGGCACTACAGTGGAAGGAACATGTGAGGCTGATGCTGCTGCGTGTGATGCGCTCTGCGCTGGAACTGCGTGAGATCTTACTTTACTTTGTGATTCCTTTTTTAAAATACCTGACTGCTCAACAAACCTGCTGGCAGCGAAAAAACTTGTTTTTATGACAAACAGTGCTGTATAACGTCACATTAATGTTCGTTTGAAAGTGTACTCGCCAATAACCTCCAAACAAGGGTTACATGGTGTTTTGAAATGTTTTCGTTGACTAGAGTTAAACCTATTGAACAATTCTCTACCTAGCAAGACAACTACGTCTTTACTTAGCTTTATTTTTACAGTTGAAGTTTAGTTGTTTAGTTGCAATAGTACAAAGATAATCAACAGGTAGAGGCTATAATCTTTGTTTTTTTTTCTATTTGACTAGCCATGATACCGGGTATTTGTTCTAAGTGATTTGCCGACGATGCGCCTTTTAATTTGCTTTTAGCTTTTGTCCTTTTTTCAGGGGTTGCGTATCGGCATGTTGTATCGGAGCAGATTGTAACATGGACGACGTAAGCACAATAAGAAATGTGGTGACTTGCAGCACTGGTGATTTGAGCGGACCAACAGACATGGAATGTGCTCCTGATTCCTTGTGTGGACGAACCGAAGTCGGTCAGTAGAAAAAACCTATCAAACTTGTTTCACAAGTGAGATACGATTTAAAATAGTATTTCTTAGCGGTCAATTTGCGCAGTTTTGTAATGGGTAAAAAACGCTGTTGGAATCTTAATTTAATTATTTGGCTTGATTAGTTTTGTAAATAAGCAATGTTTTAGTGTTTAATGTCAAATTTCCAGTGTATGGTAAAGTAAATCGCAACACTATGCATGTGTTTCACAACAAGCTCCAAACCTTGCCACGTTGATGAGATAAGTGATCGTAAACATAAATAAATTTTTCTGAGCTATGTAGGAAAAACGATTAAAACACTAAAAAAAGGTACAAAGGGTTTACAAAAATAACTGTGGTATTTATTTGCAAATTGGTTAGCAACAACAGCATTTTCTGACTCCAGTAACTACATGGCAACAATGTACATAAAGCTTTTGTCATTAAGTTGTTTTAAACATTTTTTCTTACAACTTTACAGATGGAACTAATACTGGATCTTGTTCAACACAAACAGAATGTGATGAATTGTGCGCTGGAATGGCGTAAGTTTTTATGAATAATAAAAATAACGTAACAGCAACAAATAACCATTGCAACACTGTTAGGCCATTCTGTTGGTATATTTACCTCAAGAAAGACGCTCCGTCTAGCGGTATACACCTTTTGTATTGCCTCCAAACTGCTGACCTAATTAACTGCTGAAATCCAATCCGACCCCTTAAGTTTCAGAATAATGAAAAGTCGGTTGGTTTTACACAGGTACGCTCGGAAATGTCTCGCTTGGAGGATGCGAATAAAAATCCAGTTTCATTATAACTCTTTACGATTTGTATCCTTTGTTTATCTTTTGCACAAGAGCTGACTACGGTGTTACATGGCAGGGGTTGCATATCAGCATGTTGCAACGATGCAGACAAATGTAATGCTCGGACGGTTGCTGAAATGTTGGGAGTGGTGCGCTGTGCAACTGGTACTTCTACAGATGGAACTTTAGATACACCCTTGACGTGCGCGACAAATTCGTTGTGTGGAAGAAAGGAAACCACTGTAGGCGCTAGTAAGTTTGCTCAATTTAAGTTTGGAATTAAACCGCAAAGTTTAAAAACATTACATGGAGATGTAAACAATTAAAAAAATTTTGTTCGAAAAAAAAATGCTGAAGAATGTATTTTGTTCGGAAAATGCACCAAGATAGAACTCGTGTTATGGTGGATAACGTATCATACGCCAAAGAAGGCAATTCCGTGTAGACTCGTACCCGAACTCAACACAATAGTGACCAAGCCTAAAGAACTCAATAATTCGCGTTCTTGCGCGCCGAGCGGTTATTTGACACTGCAAGCTATTTTGATCTGAAATGTCTTATCACTGCCGCTAGTGAAAAGGCATAGGCTGTATTGACTGTTGACACGTTGCGAAGCTCCAGTTCGCTGGAAGTAACAGGCTGAAAAGCCATGTCCGACAACAACTGCTCGTTGCCACAACTGGGCATAAACCACAGGGGAACTGGCATGAAATGGAACGATGCTTGGTTTAAATTGTAATATTTGTTTATTTTCTAGCCACAACCACCGTTGGCAGCTGCAACACTGCAGAGGAATGCGAAGCTCTTTGCGATAATTCCTTGTAAGTGGTAAAGTTGATATAAGTTGACGAAAGCTGAGAGTTAACCTAGCACGTTTTTACACACTTACTTTACATCATGCAATAGTTTAGCAAATCAAAAGAGATTGTGTAAAACTTTTTTGAATTTGGTTTGACTTTACAACAGGGACCCGTGCATATCGGCGTGTTGTAACGATGCTGACAACTGTAACAACAGACCGGTGGCCGACATGGACAACGTGGTGCGATGTGGGACAGGGGTGCTTGCTGGGACGTTCCCCACACCCCTAACTTGCGCATCTGGGTCGCTTTGTGGGAGAAAAGAAGTTTCTACTGGTAGGAGATCCGGAGTTTAACTTAGTTTAAAGCGAATTTGTTTGTTTCGATTTTATCCTCGATAGACCCGCATAGCCTAAGTGCGTTATACTCACAATCAAGTCTGTTTACAGGTCCGTTAAATTAATTTGACGACTTTGGTGACTGCAATTTAGTTCAACCTATCAGTTTCTTTGTGCTAGAGCAATACCGCTCAATCGATTGCTCAAGGAAACACAAGTGGCCGAAATAGCTTAGATTTAATTCGTAAGAGTAAAAGTTGCCTTCCAAGTAATACTTGGTGTTTTGTTTTTCATGTAAGGCGACACAACCGGATCATGTTCGACTCCAGAAGAATGTGATTCCCTCTGCGCTGGAGTTGTGTAAGTTTAAAGGGGGGGGGGGGGGGGGGGGGGGGGGGGGGGGGGGGGGGGGGGGGGGGGGGGTTCTTCTGTGCCTTATTAGTTGTGCACAACTCGCCTCATCAGGCAAGTCCAGAAACTATAGCAAAGTTCGTAACAGGCCTGAAATTGAAGCCCTTACAATCCAGAAACCCAGACAACCCAAAAGTTTGATTGACATGCCTATAATAAATAAGACATTTAACAATCGACAATAAGAGACAATGGCCTTGAACAAGCGAGGTCCAGCAACTAGCTACGTAACAATATTTAAAAAAATGCACGCACAGTGAGAAGTCAGACCCGGTTTAAGTCCGTTGTTTTGGAGACACCTAAGCCCGAACCCGGTCCGAAACAGGCCCGTAAAGTGCCGTGGTATTGCTACACTACAGTCAATGTCTTGTGACCAGCTGCACTGATAAGGCTTAATAAGTGGAAACAGTGTGCCTTGTCTGCAGCTTACATATCATTGTAGTTGCTTGTTTTTTTTATGTAAAGAAAAAAAATCAATCTCCCGGGGGGGGGGGGGGGGGGGGGGGGGGGGGGGGGGGGGGGGGGGGGGGGGGGGGGGGGGGGGGACGTCAGCATGCTGCAACGACGCAGATTACTGTAATGTAAGAACAGTGGCACAGATTGCAGGCAGAATAAGATGTGGAACTGGAACTTGGACTGGTTCCGCGTTTCCTACAACGGAAACTTGCGCCGCTGGCTCGTTTTGTGGAAGAAAAGAAACTGACAGTAAGAGAATATTTTTGGTTTCTTGGTCTTACTGTGATAGTTAAGGAATGTGAAAATTAGGGTTTTTAATTTTATTTGAGGTGAAACTACCGGATCTTGCTCTACTCAAGTTGAATGTGAAGGTCTTTGCGACGGAGTAACGTAAGTAATGATGTTGCATTTACTGAATATTATTTGGTTTGCTTACTTCAGCCTCTGATGGAAAAAACGACGGTTGTACGTGCATAAATTGTGCGCTGTCACTTACAGTTGTGGGTTATGTTGTATGTGCTAAAATTCAGGCTGCAGCAAAACAAATATTGACGTAGTTTTTAAGTTTGTTCTTCCCTTTATACTTGTATATCGGTTTGCAGAAGCTGTATATCAGCATGCTGCAAGGATGGAGATTATTGCAACACTCGGTCAGTAGCAGATATAGACAACGTGGTTCTGTGTGGGACTGGTGCTGACGCTACTGCTGCATCAATGACATGTGCTGTTGGGTCACTTTGTGGGCGAACAAACACTGCAAGTAGGAAATAAATATTTTTGTGGCCTATCAGAAAATGTATTTACTATGATATATTTTAGGCACTATTGCTGGAAGTTGCTCGACCCAGGCTGAATGTGACATCTTGTGTACTGGAGTGACGTAAGTTTAGCGCCCTAACTGTGGTGCAAATTACTGAGTGAATAGAGTAAGAAAATAAAAACAAACCATTTACTGACCACCGGGTTAAATCCACGTTCTGAAATGTTACTAAATCAAAATGAAAGATAGCAACAATTTTTACCCTTCAGTTGCTAAAAAACAAGTCACAATGGGTAATAAATTTTACGAGCAGTTTCTGCAGCTAATCACGTAAAAATTTGCAGAGACTGCACTTCAGCATGTTGCAGTGACGCCGATAGCTGTAACACAAGAACAGTGGTGGAAATGAGCACAACTATAAGATGTGGAACTGGAACTTGGACTGGTTCGGCATTCCCTACTGCCACCACTTGTCCCACTAACGAGCTTTGCGCAAGAAAGGAAGCTGACGGTGAGATATATTACTTTTGTGTTTCTTTCTTTTGTTCATGAGTTTTGTTATTGTTAAATTTGCGTTTTTAATCAAGGCACGATAACTAGATCTTGTACTCTTCAAGAAGATTGCGAAACTCTATGTGACGGAGTTACGTAAGTAGGATTTAATTACCAACTATAAATTTAAATAAAAGCATCGAGCCGTTACAAGGTAAGTCAGCTGCAGACAGTGCCGGATTAACCATTAGGCAAAGTAGGCACGTGCCTATATACAGGCCAGTCGAAAATCCAGGCCACTTTAAAATCAGTAGAAATTTAGTTATGTTTTCAAAATAATTATTTTCTAAACTATTAAGATAAATCCTTACTAG
>QLIY01001979.1:5502-16274 GCA_003260075.1 Phallusia mammillata
TATTTAAAATTTTGCCTTAATCGGCCAAATAGTTACTTTTACAGTCCATAATATGTGTACAATGTCAGTCAGATAGAAGTCTCAAATCTCAAGGGAGTAATTATGGGTCCCCTTCCCAAGGGGACGCATCTTGATTTCACTCAGATTTTTTTTTTTCTTTTTTTTTTCTTTTTTCTCCGGTGAAGTTTGTCCATGCACTTTTGGCATCAAATCTTTGATGAATTTGGATGAAACTTTTACAGATGGTAGATATATTTATGCAGATGTGCCCTTTGCTTTGTTTGACTTGATAACCCCAGTATTTACCCCGCTAGGCCCCAAAGTGTAAAATGTTTTTGTATGTTGGTGCGCACCACAAACGAAAGATTTCTGTAGTGTAATAGTATAATAAAGGCACCAGTACATATCATACTTGTGTTTGTGCATTACTCGGCGGACGTTTTTGCACATGCCAGTCAGAGGGGTATTAACAGCCTTATGACGTCAGAAGTGTTGACGAATGTTGTTAATAACACCTCTAGTGGTTAGAATTTTAAACATTGTTCGATTTGGATAAAATTTTACATGACTGTTAATTAGGTCATCGTGGTTTCATATGACCAAGTATTGCTCATCCAGCAGTTTTATTGTAAACAATCGACGTTTCGACGTCCTATACAAGACGCCTTCATCAGGATAATGACATAACTTGCAGGACATTTGTCATCGTGGTTTCATATGTTATACTTTTGGGTGTTAAACCCCATCAGTTACCCCACTGACCCCCTAAAATGGGTGAGTTTTCTAAACAGTGTCAGAATTTAGTGAAATTTGAAATGCTTTCAGAATTTGTCATTTATAGGTGTCAATTGTTTTATTTAACCCTGTAACCCCAATATTTACCCCTCTAGACCCCTAAAAAGGGTAAATTTTTAAACATTGTCCGAATTAGATGAAATTTGGACAGCTCATAGAGTGTGCTATTTATAGTTGTTGTTTGCTATGTTCAACCCTGTTGCCCCAACATTTACCCCACTAGCCCCCCAAAATGGGTCCATTTTGTAAACAATGTCAGAATTGAATGAAATTTACATAGCTAATAGAGTGTGCCATTTATAGGTGTAGAATGTTGTGTTTCACCCTGTTGCCCCAATATTTACCCCACTAGCCCCCCAAAACGGTTCAATTTTTTAAACAATGTCTGAATTGAATGAAATTTGGACAGTTTGTAGAGTGTACCATTTGCAGGTGTTGGTTGTTCCATTAAACTCTGTAGTACCTATCATTTACTCCACTAGACTCCTACAGTCATGTACAATTCACCATTGATAGGAGCTGATTGTTGTGTTTTAGCCTATTTTCTCACTATTTAACACTTTTCCCAGATAGTCATAAAATAAATAAAAAATTCAAAAGGTATGAATGGAATGCATTTAAATAGTCTTTACTTCATATATCATATTTATTTAAGCACAGTACCGATCACTGTGTTTGAAGATAGAATGCCAAACTTTCTCATTGTAATTTGTTGAAATGCATTATTTACAACTTTGCATGTGTGGGGACCCATGAGTTTCTGCTTGCGGAAACAACTAAGGTTATAAAAGACAGTGGATGATATGGGACCCAATATAAAATAAGTGTCGGATGTAAATAAGTGTTAAAAAATAGGTCACAGTGTATGTGCAATGGCAATATGTGCTAAGCCACCCTTCTAGTTTACTGGTTTACGATTAAGGTGGGTGAATACAGAGCGGGAGGGCTCAGCTTGACGTCCGGACAGGCGTTTTACGAGACAGTCGTTTCGGTGATTAGAAATCAGCTGTTTTTGCGCAGCTATGCTATGTTGTTTTATTAAGTTATCACGCACATTTTTAGTTTTGGAAATTGTGTTCAAGAACTGACCTTGAACGACAATATCAAGGTCAAAGCATGAGATTAAATTGAAAGTATTTTTCCTGTTCTTATTTACTGTTTTTTTTGTAATTATATGACAATAATGATGCAAAAAGAAATCGGACAAAACTTAAAGTTGGGTTAATGCCTTTTGAAAGTTTTTCCTTTGAGAATCTAAAAATAACCGGAACATTTGTTTGCCATAAATCTGCACAAACGCGTGTGTGGGGACCTGTTCATTTTTGCTTGCAGAACCTATTATATGTGTAGATCAGGGGTGGCCAACCCGCGGCTCGCGAGCTGCATGCGGCTCTTTGCCCTGTTTTATGCGGCTCTTACGTTATGTTCGAAGTTTGGGGCCACTGTGTATATTTTGGTGAGCATGCGACGATCTGGTACAAAAATGGTTATTTTATGTAAAGCTTCAACAATTTTGCTTTTGAACAAACTTATTATCGGTATGGCCACAAACCTTGTCCTAAAACTGCAACTTTATGTGGCAAATGGCTTGATTATGACGGCATACATTCAATTGTTAAACTATGAATGGGTGCTCATTGTTGCGTACAATGCGAATGAGACACAAAGCAACAGCAATATTTGCAACAAACGTTTTCCAAAGTAAATAAAGCTTCAATCCGCTGTTTTTCGGGTTATGACGAACGTTATATTTTATCGGCAGTTTGTTTTGGGTTTGAATTGGGCGATTGTTGGTTCAGTTCTCTGTGTGTGAGGAAGGGACGAGCCATTTAACATATATGCTTACCGTATTTACTCGATTGTAAGCCGCGGCTTATATTGTTTATTAGCTGCCGTTTGTGCGGCTTATAATCGAGGGCGGCTTATATTTTAATTTTATGGCAAAATTATTTCTACACTCCAACATTTCAAATTATTTTGGGTTCAAAACATGTATGCGTGTACAGATTATACGTCGATATACGTTCTGTTGGGTACAGTTATCAACGTAGCTAACAGATATGGGCAAATAGTCATACCAGATAACAACAGAAAGTTGTATTAAGAAACAATCGTATTTAAAATTCCAGTGTGCGGCTTACAATCGAGGGCAGCTTATAAACGAGTATGGCTTACAATCGAGTAAATACGGTATGTGTATAATGTGGCTCTTTGTGGCAACACAATAAAAAATATGGCTCTTAGGCTTTAACCGGTTGGCCACCCCTGGTGTAGATCAAATGATGTGTATAGTAAATTGGTAAATAGGATATAGAATGCGTAAAATGGAAGTATATTAGAAAGCCACCTTTCTAGTTTTCATTAGTTTATGCTTCAAAATTGGTTTCACTGACACAACAATCGCAAACTGAAGCAATAATATTTACAAAAAGCAGGGCAATCTCACAAAAGTTAGGATATGTCGTCTTCCTGACAGCATTCATAAAAACACATTTGTGACTTTTAGTAACACTGACCTAATTATGGTTCCCCTTTCATGAAGGGGGCACATATTGTTTTTGTCCATTTTTTTCTGTCTACCGCTGGTTTGTAGTGCTTGTTTGGTTAAGATAGAGTGCTTCAAATTTATTATGGGTCCCCATACCTGAAAAGGACACTGTGTTTTTGTCCATATATTTTTTTTCTGCCTAATGCTGGTTTGAAGTGCTAGTTTGGTTAAGGTAGAGAGCTTCAAATTTATTCAAATTTACACAGATGTTAGTTATTTATCTATACTTGATCCTCCTGAAGTTTGACCCCGAATGACCCAAGGGTTCACCCACAGACCCCCAAAACGTATTTTAAAAAAAACTGCTGTACTGACTAAAGTAAATGATCAAGGAGTTTCATGGTTTGTTGTTTGGTGCAATGTAAGGGATTCTAAATAATTTTGTACTTTTAAAATGGATTTACCCATTTTGCACCCCTTAACCCCGAAATAATCGGTTTTAGTTTTTTCAGTCCAATTTTCTAACTTTTAATTGGATTCACCCATTTTGCACCCCTTTAACCTCGAAATAATCGGTTTTAGTTTGTCCAGTCCTTAGGTCAGAAATGCAAGCCCGTAATGTGCGCTAAAATTTTTTTTTAAATGTTTGCAGTTGGTTACCCATTTGGTGTTCAAGATTTTTGCTTAAAAGCCAAATGGTTACCATTACAGCCCATAATATGTGTACACTGGAAAGCGGGGGGGGGGATCAATGATTTACAATTGCGGCGATTTTTACATAGCGGGAGATTGCTGCTTGACGCAGGGATAGTTTTTTTTTCTTAGAAGTGATTAAAATGATACTTCGGTTTTGTACATTTTAGGCAAACGTTGTTAATTATGATGAAGGTAAAAAACTAGACGTTTTCCAAAGACGCAATAAAAAGTCATTAAACAGTCATGGACAAGTTGGCCACCTTATGTTGACTGATGGTTAGCTTGTAGGTTCCACAGAACACAGTTGAGAATGTTTTTTTTGTCACAACATAGCTTATTTAATTTTTACACATATACTCCAGAAGCAATATGTAAGTTAAATATAAATTGGGAGAAACGTTATTGTTAATCACTAAGGACTGCGTTCTATTAACATTAAACAATCGTTCAGCGAATACAAATCCGTTTGGAGTTTGGGTTGATGCTTTCTATGAATTTGTCGTTCTAAAAAAATCAAATAAAATCTAAAAAAAGAATTTGAAAATCTTTTTACCATGACTAATTCGCATAAACATGTGTGTGGGGGGACCTATTTGTTTTTGCATTCAAAAACAATCATGTTTGTAGATCATATGGTGTGTATAGTAAATTAATAAATAGGATACACAATATATAAAATGGAAATGTATACTCCAGTTTTGATGCTACAGTAAAACTTCGATACTATGACACCTTGCTATTATGCCACCCTCGCTACTATGCCACTTTTGATCGTCACCAACTAAATTCAATAGAAAATAAATTTACTATGCCACCCCTTACCCTTGATACTATGACACATGAGAGTACAGTATTACTGTATTAACGGTCTGGTTTCAGATTGAAAATTGGGCCTTCTGACAACTGTCGGTTTGAGCGCATGATAAAACAGAGAAAAAATGAAAAGCAAATCGTTGAGTAAACAAACGTGGTCATGTTTAGAGGTTTCACGGCTTTGCAGCGAGTTATGTAAACGCTGTTCCGTGCTTGTGTCACGACAAAACTAACAGATCTTGTTTGTTCTATGCACGATCTATCCGTTTTTTTGTAATAAATTATACTGTATACTGTACTTTATACCAGGCCTGTCAAACTCAGGGCCGCATGCGGCCCACAAACAGTCAACAGCGATTGTAATATTTTTTCCGATTTTACAGAAATCAGCTGTTTTGCACAGCAATGCTACTTCATTTTATTAAGTTGTCACTCACATTTTCAGTTTTGGCAAAGGTTTCACACCTATGACGTGATTTAAACCTAATAAGCATTCTTCGGTCTCGTATATGTCAAGAAAAACTTGTTAATCAAAATAAAGTTGAAAAATCAAACTTGACATTTTTGCAAGATAAATGTGTAACCATGGGTTACTTAAGGTCAACTAGTAGGTATTACTAACACAGTTCAGAACTTTCTTTCGTCATAATGTAGCGTTTTTTTGCAATAAATTTAGGAATCAACACTCAAGGCATGTATAAATTAGGTTAAACGGGGTTGTTGAACAGTAAGGACGGCGTGCTATTGAAAATGGTGTCAATAGGTCAAACAGTCGTTTGGCGTGTGCACCCTGAGAGGTTACTACAGGTCAATGGTTTTGCGAAACAAAGTTAAATAAAAAACAATTTGTTATGTGTACACTTGTAGCAAATTGCTTTTTAATTTAAAGCAGGGGCGGGCAACCTGCGGCCCTTCATTAAGGGTTGTGCGGCCCGCAGAGACGCTGGGTTTTTGAAAGTACTGGCAAACGAGTCCAATTATTACATATTTTTGAGCTGATTAATGTGCCTGATGCTAGTTTTCTGCGACCTGGCAAAATGTGCCTAGAATCAAATACGAATTATACTTGTAGTTAAGCATATTTGGTAAGAAACCAAGCCAAATCACTTTGTGTTGTACACAGGTGCGGCCCGTGATAAAATTTGGACATTTATAATTGGCCCTACAGGAACAAAGGTTGCCCACCCCTGATTTAAAGTGTCTGTAACACAACTGTTACAGCTTTTTTAGAAAAAAATGTGTTTAAAACCCGACCTTGGACGACAATATCTGGGTCAAAGCAAGAGATTAAATTAAAGTATTTGTTTCGTTCTTTTTTAATGTTTTTGTAATTATATGACAATAATAGTGCAAAAAGAATACGAACAATTTTTTTTATTGTTGGGTTAATGCTTTCTAAAAATTTGTCTTTAAAAATCTGTCACCGCAACATTTGTTTGCCGTAAATCCTCACAAACACGCGTTTGGGGACCCATTAGTTTTTGTTTACAAAAACAATCATATGTGTGGATCAAATGATGTGTATAGTAAATTGGTAAATATCGTATAGAATATATAAAATGGAAGTATATCAGAAAGCCACTCTTCTAGTTTTNAATATTTTGTCCGATTTTTATCTAATTATACTAAATTTTTCTTACTTTTCAAAGTTAAACCTATTATTTAAACAGACATTTACCGAAATTGAATTTATAGATACAAATTCATATGTTATGAATAGAAACTATAGTAATTAAAACTCCTTTGCCAAAACTTTTGATTTTCAAACTGCCCTAAACAGATTTTGTGTTACTGAAAAGAGTATTACCAGGCTAGCAGCCATATGCGTCTGACTTTTGTAGGCCTGTTGTGTGCAAACAATGCGAAAAACAGGTATGAAATGTGTCACAATATAGATTATGACGTAATAAACAGTTAAAACTGATCTTTACATTGTGCAGCTCAATCTGTGCATGAAGTTGGAAATTAATCTGGGTTTTGGGGGGGTCAATGGTATATATATATATAATATAAACGGTTTTCTTTACCAATTTCAAACACAAAAACCAGCAGATAATTGGCGGCTGTTGGTGAAATAAGGATTTGCAATGCGGCCGTCGTAGCGAAAAGGTCGTTTCAGTGTATAAAACTAGATTAAAAATCACATGCGGCCCTCGGCATAATTTCCAAACTGCAATGTGGCCCCCGAACCCCACGAGTTTGACACTCCTGCTTTATACTGTAATAAATTACAATCGTACAACACAACGTGGCATTACAGTACATTGTCACATCACAAGTTTTACAAAAAACTCTCGGTATTATGCCACCCTCGCTACTATGCCACTTTATCTCGGTCCCAAAGGGTGGCATAGTATCGAAGTTTGACTGTATACCAGGGGCGGGCAACTTCTCCAGTCGGCGGGCCTGATATGGAAAAATAAAGTGCGTGGCGGGCCGGATTCCTGAATCGATACATTAATCGCCTATTTATCCAGTGATTTAAAACGGATTTTTGACCACCTAAACCAAATACAATCAAGAACGTCACAATTACAATACAGTCCAAACAATCTAACTGATATAACATAAAATTATTCACCACAGACAATTTAATGCATACACCACAAACTGTATGTTCTGTAAATTTTTAATAATGTTACCATTTCCCATACACATGTTTCATTTGTTTTACTTAGAATAAAAAATATGTTGTTAAACGTCAATAAAGTTACTGACCCAATTGAATTTAGGTAGATGTATATCTGTTGAAAGTGCAAGAATTTTTTATGTAACAATTCATTAAAAAGGACAAAATTTACTTTAATGTTAAAATATTTGAAAGTCACTATTCTAGTCAATAACAAGGGTTAAAAAGTTCATACACTGACTTATTAGTTTAAACAATTAGAACTTGAAAATGAATGTTAGGTTAAAATTTGAAAAGTAACTTTACAAACAACCCTTTTTCCTTGTCAACATTTTTGATATTCATTTTGGTTTCAAGTGTTTTTTTATGTTTCTATTACATACCCCTTTGTCACACAATGATTTAGAAATTCCATATTTTCTATTAAAAACACTTCTTTAGCTGTTGGATTTTACAAAGCAGAACTTTGTTGGAACCATTTAAAGGCACACCAACCCAAATAATGAATTACAAAAATTTCAAAGTTGTTAATTAACTGCTGATCAATTTCAACCTAAAAATGTAAATTTGCAGTCGAGAGAACTTGAGATTGAAGTTTACTGGAAGGACTGGAGAGCTATGTCAGCTATAAAATTTTTGAGATTGGAAGATTTCCTGGATAACAAACGCCATGGAATGGCATTACAGCTTGAACCAAAGGGAATCCTGTTTGCAGAGGTACACTTGCAAAAAACATAGTTCTTAGATAAGTTTAAGTTTATTTGGTTGTTAATTTGTGTTGAGGTCATTGCATTATCTGTTCCTTGGGGGGGTAACTTTATTTGAATAAACTATAAGGTTTGATACATGGTAAACGTACAATACAGGCATCAAGAAACTTATTTTATTGGACTATGTTTTTGGTGACCACTTTTAACCAATTTAGGCTAGATCCTTTCTGAAGGGCATAATATATTTTTTTTCTGCCTCGTTGAACTTGGTGGATTAACTGTGTGCTACCAAAACATCAAATCATGGCAGGAGGGTGCTACCGGTCAACATATACATAATATTAAACAATGTTGCCAGCAATATCTTATACCTTTGCCACAAAATAGCTTCCCAATTTGTTAGTGTCAGTAATAGTTTGAAACTATTGCAGACCAGCGATCATGGCACACTCATATACAAATCACAGTATGCCAGGCCCATTAAATGCGTGATAATGAATCAGCTGGTCACCAAGCATTCACCAGCATGGCGTAGGCTAGAAAAATCTGGTCTGCGGTGGAAACCGAACCCACGACAGGGGTCTTTCCGGGACTCACGCTCTACCAACTGAGCTAGACAGGCTCAGTGGGGAAGCTGCAGAAAGTCAAAACACAAGCATCAATGCCTGCATTTTATGGTGCTTGTGATTCGACTTTTGATGGGTTTCCTGCTGAGCCTGTTTAGCTCGGTTGATAGAGTTTCAGTTTCTCTTGTGGGGAATATATATGTACATTTATATGAGACAAAATAGTTTTAAAATAGACCATAGTGTATTTGCATTAGCAATGTGTGCGAAAGCTACCTGTCTAGTTCTATGTGCTTATGATAGTAAAAAAATGTGGTTCAAAAAATTATATTACCAAAACTTATTTTTTATATTGCAGGTCACCTTCAGCAATCCGAAAATAGAGCGCCGTCCGAGGTTGCAGCGCCAGAAAAAAATATTTCGAAATAAAGGTATGATAGTGGATACACTGCACCCATATTGGCTTTATTCTTTTTATAGGTTTCCTTATTTGAAGGGGACACATATTGTTTTTGTCTGTAGTAATTTTTTTACCAATGTAATTTTGTTTATCACATAACTCTTGCTTATACAAACCTTAACAAGCTAACCCTCACCAAAATTTGAACAGTTGTTTTAGGGTTTTCTTAGTTGTTTAAAATGTGTTGCCCAGTGCCCTGGGGCTCATCCAGAAATTTTAAGGAGGGATGGGTGGGGGTCCACATTTGTTTGGGAATTTCCCTAATGGCGCTCTATGGCGTCAATTGTTCTGATTTGGGAAATATTCTTCAAATGTGCTCTTCCGCACAGGAATTGCTTAATTTCTACGTCAAACTATTAATAATTGTTTTGTTGCCTTCTGTTTTCTAATTTAAAGGATCATGTTAAGCTGAAAAGTGCCTTTTCGAGAATCGTATACAAGCCCGAAAGTACAATACCAAACCCAGTCCAAATTGCAACTTTTGGAATTTCTACAGCTCAAGGGCTTTAAGGCAAACGGCATCAGCTCTTATGTTACCCATTCTCTAATTGACAAAACAAATAATTGAGTTTAGCGAAAACTTACTCACCAAAGCTGCAGCTACGAGATAAGCAGAATTGTCCTGTAACCCAAATACAGAATTGTCATTTAACTTGAAAAATAAAATGGCAACAACTTCTAAAGAACATTTTTGAAATGGTGATCCTCATGTTAAGTTGCACAACGTCACAAATGCACATTTGCATTTGCGGAACATCAGTTTTACATTTTTAGCACAATAAACTCTTCATTTAAACCAGCGATTCCCAACTCGTGGCCAATTTGCCTGGGGTCACCGAAGCCAGTGCTTTTCAACCGGTGTGCACGGTGCACCATAGAGTACACCAAAATCCCCCCCCCCAAAAGTATACAAGGGTGCATCACAAACTTTTAATGAACCATTAATATTCGACTTTGACTTTCCGGATATTAAAAAAAAGATGTAGGTTTCTAGGTAAATATATTTTTTTAAATCTTGATGTCTAACACTTTCAGAGGGTTGACGCATATCTACATCAAAAGACATTTTGTGCAGAGTCCGGATTGGCATTAAAAAAGAGTGCGGATTTTTGCGCAGTTGGTGGATTGACTTCAAAAGTCTCACCGACAGTGTTTAAAACTTCGACAGCTCCGCTTGGTTTAATTGACATGATGATATGCATAATGATTTTTCATGTCGCTTTTTACCTCAGTTTACCTTTTAAGTAAACAGGGTGCATGAGTTTGTCACAACAACTTTAAGGGTTCACCAAACCAAAAAAGGTTAAAGAGCACTGGCCTAAGCCATGGTTCCTAACTCGTTTTAGGCCATGGACCACTAGCCCCAATAAAATAAACTCATGGATCACTTTATTGTTGAGAGAGAATACAGTTAATTATGGGTCCCCTTCCCTGAAGGGGACACATATTGATTTTACTCAAAAAAATGTTTGTTTTTTTTCTTCTACCCAAAGATTGTCTGACTCGTTTTTCCATTAAATGTTTGATGGATTTGGCTGAAATTTACACAGATGGTAGATATAGTTATGTAGATGTGCATCCCACTTTGTTTTTGTTGATAACCCCAGTATTTACC
>QLIY01001980.1:0-11768 GCA_003260075.1 Phallusia mammillata
GGGTTCGGGCTCAGATTTCAGGACCGCTTGTCACTCTGGCGCAAGGCGAGTAGAATAATTTGTCGGTAACCAAGTTCATTAATTCGATTGCATGCGCAGACCTTATTGCCTTGGGTAACTAGCAAATTTTAGCGAACAGAAAAATATTGATGTTAAATATTATTAACTTGGCAAAGCTTAAAACTTCTTAAATGTAACATACAATCTAATTTGTCGCTTTAGATTTATTGAACATAAGAATTGCCACAAACTTGTTTTAGGTAATTGACAAACTTTTACATTCAACAAAACATGTATTTCGTGCAAGCAGTGGCCGTGCTCGCATTTTGTGCTGTTGCAAATGGTTTGGATTGTTCGATCGGAACAACCACCCAAGTTGGAACTGCAGCTGCAACTGGATCATTCACAGTTGCTACATGCCCGACCGACTATCAATGCTCAAGAACCGAAACTACGACAACTAGTAGGTTTGGTTATAGTGTTTTAGACTTCGTAAAAAAACTGGTACATCAGAGGCTCACAAAGCGCTGTTGAAGGCAGCCTTAACTTAGTGACTAATTTTCCACGTTGATTATATTGGTGCGACCTGATGTTTTGTTTATTTTACTCCGGGCGAAAATTTGAGAAACACTGTGATACATAGAAGATTTTGGTTTATAACTAAAAAAACATGAGCAGCGAAATGTATTACATGTTTTAGCTGGTGGAACTGCTACTGTCGTGACCGTGGGATCATGTTCTACAGCAAGCGGATGCGACAATCTCTGCCTCGGAGATGCGTAAGTTCGCAGTAAAAAAGACGAATTTTAAATTTTGATTAGACATTAAACGAAGTACGACTACATATTTTCGTTTGATTTTTGTTAACTACAGCATTGCTACTACGCTACATATTTTTTGAATCAGTGACTCTTCTTTACGTGATGTAGGCTATTTAATAACTTGTAATAAAAGTGTCGTTCGCTTGTAGGAATTGCGTTGGAGCTTGTTGTAAAGACGCGGACAACTGCAACAATGCTGCGGTGACTGCTATCATGGGAACTGTCAACTGTCTGGTGGGTGACATAGCCGGAACACCAACAAGCACGATGTGTGCAACGGGACAGTGGTGCGGGAGGGCCGACGACACTGCTGGAAGTAATGGAAATTTAGTAATAAATATAGCGCCCATAGTCCAAGAAATTTGTTTTTTGATCAGNCTACTGTAGCCATCTAACGGCACTCCAGTTCGTTGGGAAAAACAGACTAAACACCTATGCATCACCTAGTCTGTGCGATGCCACGACTGCGCATACGCCACAGAGTTTTTGCCATGTTACTTCCAATAAGACATTGGATGGTTACACTAGCCAATACGACCGTCCTCTCGTCACCAGCTGCACTGATGAGACTTTTTAGGTAGAAACAGTGTGCACTGTCTGCAGCTTATTATTTACTATTGTTTATTTATTTCGAAGAAAGCTTAGCGTGTCAAATCTGAAACTTTTGCTTGTCTCTTTCGGTGGATGTTAATAGTTTTACCGGAGCTAATTTCCGTCCTCGCGCAAAGCTGGTTGGCGGCGCAAGTGGTGGTTGTAGGAAACGCTTCGTCTGTCAAGGTTCCAGTTCCACACGCAATTGTTGCTCCGATATCAGCAACTGACAATCTGTTGCAGTTATCTTCATTGTTGCAACAGGCTGACACACAGTTGCTGTGAGATAAAAGACGATGTTAAAACTCCTTAATTCTACAAACCAACATGACCATTTTTAATGTGTTTGTTATGTACAAATGTGATTTTAAATTTTAGTAAAAACCGGGAAAATCATTTGATGAATGGGTTTTCGATTACATGTGTGGTGACCAACTTAAAGGTTTAAACCAGCGTTTCATACCGGAATTTCGGTATTTCGTTCCGGTATTTAAGCCAAAAATTATTTATTTCGTTCCGGTATAACGTTCCGTTCCGTTCCGGTATGAAACACTGCTCTACAGTCTACAATCTTACTTGCGTTCTAAGCCTTGTCTGTGATGTCACAAGCTGCCCTTAGATCATTGATATGCGTAAACAAGNAAGCGGGATGCAAATTTTTATTCGTCAATGTGAGTCGAACGCCTTAGTCTATCTAGCCCACTGCAAATAACTTACTCGGTATCTTCGCAAAGAGCGTCACAAGTGGCGACAGAATCTTGACATGTTCCTTCTGTTGTCACTTCTGTACCAGCTAAAAAATAAAACATGAGTGTGTATAATATCGTTTACTTGACCTTGTAAGGTTTGTGCCCCCCCCCCTATTTGTTTAAATTAAGTGTTTTAATATTTCGACCCGGTTTTCAAAAAGCACAAACCTTACAAGGTCAAGTAAACGAAATTATACACACTCATGTTTTATTTTGTAGTGAGTACAGTTGTGACAACAATGGGATCATGTGAAAACTCTGTCGCCACTTGTGACGCTCTTTGCGCTGACACCGAGTAAGTTATTTGCAGTGGGCTAAATAAACTAAGGCGTTCGACTCACATTGACGAATAAAAATTTGCATCCCGCTTTACACAAACTTATTTTTGGAGGTAAAATAGTTCCCCCCCCCCTTTTTGAAAACCGGGTCGAAATATTAAAACACTTAATTTAAACAAATACCAAGTTTATTGTTTATAAAAATATTTTGGGTTAAAACGCATATTTTATTTGGTATGTGGGGGTGGAAAATTTGACCAATATTTTATAAAGAATACTACTTAAAGAGATTAAAAATATTAGGAAAACTCTGATTAGTTTCTCAATATAAATGCAGTGATGAAATTTTAATACAACATCAGGTTTACATTTGCTTACCTGTCGTTTCGGTCCTTCCGCAAATCTGGTTAGCCGTGCAAGTTGTAAACGTCAGCACTCCAGAAGCAGCTGCATCCCCGTCCTTGGTGAAAGTTCCCACCATACAAACTCTCAGCGCGTTTGCTGCCGTAATCTGAGCGACGGTTGCCGAGTTACAATCGTCAGCATTGCTACAGCAGGCTTCCGTGCAAGTCCTGTAGTAGTTAAAAGTTTTTTATTTTTATTTATCCTTGATGGGCGTGCTACGACAAAACGCAGCCGCTGTCGAGCTGCATGCCGTATAGCAAGTTTTTTTGGATCTTGTTTAATTTTACACACTAGTTTCCACTGGATGGCGCAATGTCACTTAAGTTTTTTTTCCCTTTAGGGAAACACGAGTGGTCGTGACGGGTAAAAGCCTGTTNGCTGTCGAGCTGAATGCCGAATCGCAAGTTTTTTTGGATTATGTTTAGTTTTACACACTAGTTTCCACTGGATGGCGCAATGTCACTTAAGTTTTTTTTCCCTTTAGGGAAACACGAGTGGTCGTGACGGGTAAAAGCCTGTTGTGAGCGATTGTGCTAACTGCTTGACTATCTTAGTAAAATTTGAAATGAAAGTAACGTGTTACTAAGCACTTACGTCGCACCCGCACATAGAGTTCCACAGTTGTCTTGGTTTTGGCAACTTGCCTCTACAGTGCTGGTCGCGGTGGCTGCGAAAAAAAGTTGAAATATAAAATATTGCACTTTTCAGTCTATGAGACAAAAATCCGGTATTGTCTGATTTTTAATGTATAACTGCATGTCGCATGTTTAACTGTCGGTTTTGTCCAAAACCTGTCCAGTACCTCATGTCTTAGTTTAACTGGATTATTTGAACAATTTTGTTTTTTTATGATTTTGAGCATTCGGTGCATAGTATTTACAAACAAAAGTTTTAGACTTTGCATGTACAGACAAAGTTTGTTCCGGAAAATATGTGTTTTGCCCTAAATGAACTTACTGTCGGTTTTGGCGCAAACTTGTCCAGCAGTGCAAGCCTCAGATGCACTTGCTACAATACAGGAGAGGAAGCCTACATTTGCTACTGCTTGATTGTTGCAGTCATCTGCGTTGTTGCAGCAAGCTTCTACACACGTACTGTGCAAAATGTGTAAATGATTAAGCTATGATTAATAGCACGCCTTTTTGGACTCAAAGATAAATAAAAAGGTAAATATTAAGATTTGTCTTTGAACAGTACAGTTTCTCTAATACATCAGTTCCGTTACGCAAGCCAGCTGAATATACTTAAGATGTATTTTACAGCCCGAGTTTAAATGATCACGAAGTATTGCTTTCTTACCCGGTACACAGTGCAGCATTAGCACAATCTGCAGCAGCTGCGCAACTGCCTGTAGGTGTTGTAGTTGTGCTAACTAAAAACATTACAAGTGGTTAATATTAAAGACAATTTTACTTTTACATCTAGTATTACCCGTAACTTCTATTCTTCCGCACATTTCGCCCGCTGAACATGTCGTGCTGGTCACAGGGGAAGTCGTGTAGTCAGTAACGCAGTTGACAGTTCCAATGATGTCAGCCACCGGATCATTGTTGCAGTTGTCTGCGTTCTCGCAGCAAGCTCCAACACAACCTCTGCAAATACAGCCAATATCATTTTCACAAAATACTGTGAACATGTACAACAATAGGTAATTTATAATTTACACCTTTTTTAATCTTTTATCTGATTTTATTTGCTACTAACTTACGTTACACCAAGGCAAAGATTGTCGCATGCAGAGAATGTAGAACATGATGCCACGGTCGTGACAACAGTACCTGAACAAAATTGATTTGCGAGTTAAAACACATTGCTAGTATGTTTTCAGCAATCAAATGGTCTATATGTAAATACCTGCAGTAGTTTGAGTTCTTGAGCATTGATAGTCGGTTGGGCAAGTTGCAGTTACAAACGATCCAACTGTGGGATTTGACCCATCCTGGGTCATTGTTCCTATACGACAATCCAAACCATTCGTAACGCCGCACAGAAGCGCGACAAATACGGCTATTGCTCCAGCAAAATACATTTTTCGTTTCGGTGTTTCAAGTAGTTGATTATTTACGACAAGTTTGTGACCAATCCCGTCGTACTCAATAATTCTATGAAAATAGAACGTTGTTTATTGATCATAAAGCACTTTGTAAATTTATAAGCAAAAACCTGAAAAGTTTACTTAGTGCGAAAAAACACGAATATTTTTCCTGCTAGAACGAGAACTTTTCTACACCACGCAAAGATTTTTGGGTCCAGATTTAAAGCAATGCTTAACCAAATAGATCTGGTTTTACAAAAAGCAATGTCACATTGTAACTGGGTTATCTGTATTTTTAGATTGTAAATTTGCTTCCATTAACTTTGCTAAGACGCCGACTTCGCCCCCCCCCCCCCCCCCCCCCCCCCCCCCCCCCCTTTTTACACCTGCTGTTCTTAAGTCGCGTTTCCTCATACAACTAAGTTCAGAAAAGTCGGTGCTCTTTAACGCTTAAAATTGATAACCAGCAACATTTTTCAAGTTTAAAGAGCTCTTCTGTCAAATGTGCCAGATTTGCCAGAAGAGCTCTTTAAACTTGGTATTATGCCAGGCAGCAATAGCTTATATACAGCAACATTTTTCTTACACAGCGTTCTCCCCACAAAATGTTTTTTTTCCAAAAACTGGGCGTTTCGGTCAAGAAAAAACTTTTTAAAAAGCGTATATATCACAGCCATGCTAAGATTAAGACTTCTTTTTGTGTCTAAGAAAACAAGCTTAAAAAGGACTACGACTGCATTGCCGTTTGACCCCCGAAAATTTCGGATCAATTTGCCGCGTAACACCGACACGTTATTTTGCCGATTTCTTTCTTCAACTCACAAATGCCGATCTCTTTCTTACCACTTCACCCCCCCCCCCATTGCCGTTTGACCCCCGAAAATTTCGGATCAATTTGCCGCGTAACAACGACACGTTATTTTGCCGATCTCTTTCTTCAACTCACAAATGCCGATCTCTTTCTTCCCACTTCACCGTAAACTCAAACCCAACTGCACAAAACGTGGCGGACCCCTCCTTATATTCACTACATTGCAGCGTCCCGACTCTTTCAAGGGAGTCTGATTACCCCAAAACTTTTTTCTCTCGCACAGCGCCATTAGAAATTTTTCAGGGGTCGTTTCCACGTGTTGACTCGTTGTGTGCGGTGAGGATTGGCGTTTTTCTCTTGATTTTGTCGTTGCTGGTGTTGCGCTCCTGTTTACTTCAATTTAATCTTCCCGTTAGTGCACAATGACTTTTCTTCTGTAACACTTGGTTGGTCTTAACCCTCGTTCAAGCAACCGTTTTACATTTAAAAAATGGTCTACTTATATGATTAACACCATTGCATTTTCCATGTGCGATTTAAAATCTGTACTAGCTTTCATGCAATGTACACGTATGTTGCAAACCAAATAAATTTAATCACTCACAGTAATTTCATTTAAAATTATTTATTGTGTTTCATGCAGCTCTTATACTAGGTCAGGGGTCGCCAACCCTTCTACTCAATAAGCCGTTCGGACCCATTTTACATAGTTAAAACAGTAGGAGCCACAAAGCCCTTTTGAAATGTACTGCCACTACATATGAGGTTTTTTTGGCGATAAAACGCTGCCAGTTTGGCTCTTTCATACTTTACGTTTCATGGTATGTAGAAACGCGGTTGTAGCTAAATACTAGAAGCGGACACCGTCATGTTTTTGCACTGCAATTTTCGTTTTCGACTTTTATGGCGGCATAATTAAATATTGTAAAGATTTTGTAATAACTGAAATTGACCTGCAGCAGTGGGGTCGAAGAGTCACAGGTTAGCGATCCCTATTCTGGGTAAAGGTTTTGTGTTGGTTACCCCCCCCCCATTGAATATTGTAAAGATTTTGTGATAACTGAAATTGGGCTGCAGCAGTGGGATCGAAGAGTCACAAGTTAGCGACCCCTATTCTGGGTAAAGGTTTTGTTTTGGTTGCTGTTAGTGCGGTGCTTGTCGGCTTTGTTACTGCTTTAACTGTAAAGATGGAATCAGAACAACACTGTTACCACGTGAATCTCTTGTTCGCTCCAGGCTAGAAAAAGAAAAGTCAATTTGCCTTTTTCTGTCTTCACGCTTCTTAGCTTCGTGCTTTTTCTTAGCTTTAATTAGGGCGGAATACCTGATTGTATAAAAACCCCTTTCGCTTACTATATAACATATATTTACGTGTTTACAAAATCAATTTAACTTTTTTTCGAGGTCTATTTAACACGATTTTCGGGTAGCGCATAAAGTATTGGGCTCTGCAAATCTTGAAACTTATTGCATCAAAATCGCATTGTATAAGACCATCACTTTAACCCCAGCTGGACATACCATACCTGGGGGGATAAATACTTTGTTTGCAAATGTCTAAACTCCCAAATTGCTACGTTCTTGATGACGTCGACTGAATCGCTGTTGTTTCAGTTTTTAAGGCCCCACTTCCATAACACGAGTACAAAGCGTAAACAATTGATTTAAATTGCGGCTTAAATGCTTAAATAATCACCGTAGACTCCAAAAGTTGCATTTTGTTGGTAAGTATTCAACTACTAATTTAACAAGAAAGTAGTTCAAACAAAAAGTTTTAAAAGCTGATTATCCGTTCGAATAGCTGATTTGTTTCCAGTCACTTTGATCAAGATAACACACACCAGCTAGTATGGCCGTATGAATGCGTCACTTTGCCACATTCTTATGATTTTTATGTTTCGATTAACATTTGTTACGGTAGTTGTGTCTAATGTTGAATCGGCGAAGATGAATGTATTGGTAAAAAGCTCCAATAGGCCCAGACATATATATTTAGGTTTAGACAGTTCTGCGGCTCATGTACAAAGAACGAATGGTTACCATCCAGGTAATAAAATATTTCCAACAATTGAAGTTCTTTACAAACGAATAGTTTGGTAACTGTCTTTGAAGATTTTTTCCCCAAAATCTTTGACGTCACCCCTTTTGTTGTGTATAAACGGTCACATCGGCTTGTGTGGTCATTGTTGCAGTTTATCCACAACAAAAGCCCACAGAACAAGCTAACTAGTCTAAAACATGCCACTTTTTTCGTGCTTCATCTTTTGGGATTTTTTTCGTGCTACATCTTTGGGATTCCTTGTATAACTTCAAATAAAAGCAATAAAGAACAAACTAGTTAGCCTACCACTAGTTAGCACAGAAAACAATGCAAAGTTGGTGCGAATTCGTCGAGCAGGTGTTTTTTTTAACACGCCGATAAAGATCACCAAATTCCCGCGAAACCTCTAACCGGAGTTACGATGCAAAGCCAAGTAACTCGTCCTCTTATACAATCGCACTGGAACTGTATTGTCCCCTTGTATTCACCCAACGTAGGTGTCTCCTTTGACTAAGTTTGTAGAAACCCTAAACCCCCCCCCCGAATACCTGATTGTATAAAAACCCCTTTCGCTTACTATATAACATATAATTACGTGTTTACAAAATCAATTTAACTTTTTTTCGAGGTGTCTATTTAACAAGATTTTGGGGTACCGGATTTAAGTATTAGGCTCTGCAAATTTTAAATCCTATTGTATTAAACTCCCATTATAAGATATAAGACCATCACTTTAACCCCAGCTGGACATGCCATACCTGGGGGGATAAATACTTTGTTTGCAAATGTCTAAATTCCCAAAATGCTACGTTCTTGATGACGTCGACTGAATCGCTGCTGTTTCAGTTTTTTAAGGCCCCACCCCCCCCCCCAGCCAAGTAACTCGTCCTCTTATACAATCGCACTGGAACTGTATTGTCTCCTTGTATTCACCCAACGTAGGTGTCTCCTTTGACTAAGTTTGTAGAGACCCTAACCCCCCCCCCCATCACCGTAGACTCCAAAAGTTGCATTTTGTTGGTAAGTATTCAACTATTAATTTAACAAGAAAGTAGTTCAAACAAAAAAGTTTTAAAAGCTTATTATCCGTTCGAATAACTGATTTGTTTCCAGTCACTTTGATCAAGATAACACACACCAGCTATAGTATAGTATGGCCGTATGAATGCGTCACTTTGCCACATTCTTATGATTTTTTGTGTTTCGATTAACATTTGTTACGGTAGTTGTGTCTGCCCCCCCCCCCCCCCCCCCCCCCCCCCCCCCCCCCCCCCCCCCCCCCCCCCCCCCCCCCCCCCCCCCCCCCCCCCCCCCCCCCCCCGCTCATGTACAAAGAACGAATGGTTACCATCCAGGTAATAAAATATTTGCAACAATTGAAGTTCTTTACAAACGAATAGTTTGGTAACTGCGTTTGAAGATTTTTTTCCCCAAAATCTTTGACGTCACCCATTTTGTTGTGTATAAACGGTCACATCGGCTTATGTGGTCATTGTTTCAGTTTATCCACAACAAAAGCCCACAGAACAAGCTAACTAGTCCAAAACATGCCACTTTTTTCGTGCTTCATCTTTTGGGATTTTTTTTCGTGCTACATCTTTGGGATTCCTTGTATAACTTCAAATAAACGCAATAATGAACAAACTAGTTAGCCTACCACTAGTTAGCACAGAAAACAATGCAAAGTTCGTGCGAATGCGTCGAGCAGGTGTTTTTAACACGCCGATAAAGATCACCAAATTCCCGCAAACCTCTAACCGGAGTTACGATGCAAAGCCAAGTAACTCGTCCTCTTATACAATCGCACTGGAACTGTATTGTCTCCTTGTATTCACCCAACGTAGGTGTCTCCTTTGACTAAGTTTGTAGAGACCCTAACACATTTATAATGTTTAGCTATGTTTGGCCTACACTACCCAATACGACCTATCGATTGTCACCAACTGCACTGTGTGCACTGTCTGAAGTTAAATCCTATTGTTTTATCTCAATGAAGTAACATCCCTACTTACCCCCCCCCCCCTACACTACCCAATACGACCTATCGATTGTCACCAACTGCACTGTGTGTACTGTCTGAAGTTAAATCCTATTGTTTTATCTCAATTAGGTAACATCCCTACTGATACAAGCTCGTGTGACAGCATTGGTAGTTTTCTTGTGTGTTTTTGTAGGCACATTCGCCGTTATCGAACACGACTTCAAGAAACTTTTATTGCCCCTGGAACATTTCTCCACCCGTTTTCTAGCAAACAGTTGTGCTTGTATTACGCCCCCCCCCCTGGTAGTTTTCTTGTGTGTTTTTGTAGGCACATTCGCCGTTATCGAACTCGACTTCAAGAAACTTTCAATGCCTCTGGAACATTTCTCCACCCGCTTTCAAGCAAACAGTTGTGCTTGTATTAAATATCTTTGAAATCAACACTTTGATGTTTGACACCTTGCATGTAACGTAGCATAACCCAGCTTTTGAATCGCATTAAGCTAACAGATGCATGCAGTCGGTTGTTTAAGTTTCTGATGCTTATAAGCGGCTAGCCTATATTTATCTAAATAATCGTTTAGATTCGCAATAATCACAGGTTTTAGAAACTGGTTTATGACACTCGCACATCTAACTATTATGAATCTTGTGAGAAAGGCTTGATTGTTCCAACATACATTAGCCGCGATGTCTTTTGATTCAAACTATTATAAGGTTTGTGTTTCAAATCACGGTCAAGCAGTTTATTATGCCCCCCCCCCTGCTTATAAGCGGCTAGCCTATATTTATCTAAATAATCGTTTAGATTCTCAATAATCACAGGTTTTAGAAACTGGTTTATGACACTCGCACTTAAAACCCAAACCAAACTATTATAAATCTTGTGAGAAATGCTTGATTGTTCCAACATACATTAGCCGCGATGTCTTATGATTCAAACTATTATAAGGTTTGTATTTCAAATCACGGTCAAGCAGTTTATTATTTTCTACGTTTTCTTTTAGCATCAAAAGTTTGGTGTGCAAGATTCAACATTTTCTACCTCGTAAACAACAGACACTATGCTGAAATTTTTACTGTTGTATTTAAAGTTGTAAAATTTTAACGCTTTTGGAATGTACAGAAACAGTTCAAATGTATCATAACACTGAGACACAGCTTACATTAACACACTTCACAGTAGGTTGAAATCCATGTGCAACGTAAGAAAATAGTTTAAACTTGGATATATATTCTCTAAATCACACAAACACAGTAATGCTGATGCATTGGAAACACATCGATTAAGCCATGAACCAACCGAGAACCACAAGACCCATCATCACCAACATATTAATTTGTGCTGCATGTTCAGCACCACCAGTTGTTGTTGTGGCCCCCCCCCCCGCGGCAGAGTTGCAACCGTCAGTGTCACAGCAAGTTGATACACAGTTTGCCGCCCTGTGAAATAACATAATCATGTTTTGCTGCTTGTATGTTAATATGCATGTTACAAGACAATGATGTTATTATCACCTATGATGGGACAAAGTTTGTATGAATACATTTACATACACGTTAAGGGCAAAGGTTTGCTTGAAATTTGATAAAGTAGCATCAATTTATGATTATATTTTTTCTCAAACTTACGTTCCACAAAGTGTGTCGCATGCAGTTGCTGCTGTACAAGATCCAACTGTAGTCACTGTTGTTGTACCTGAACATTAGCAAAGCATTAGAAAAAATGTCTGCAAAAGTATATGTCCTCGTTTCATTATATTAGTTCATAACATTGAGTAAATGCCGTACGTAAGAAAAAATAGCATTAACGTCGCACAAGACTTACTTCCAGATGTTGCAGAGGTTTGAGTTCTTCCGCACTGTTCGGATGCAGCGCACCGAGTGTAAGTCATATCCATAACAGGTGTGTCGGAGGTTGAACTTCCAACGTAACAGTTTCGGGCTGTTTGTTGGCTCACTGTCAAAACGTTGCAGAGATCCGAACTGCTGCAGCAAGCACTCACACAATTTCTGTGAAAAATGTGTTGCCGGTTATAATACCCCCTTGTCGTTG
>QLIY01001981.1:5371-17745 GCA_003260075.1 Phallusia mammillata
TAGTAGGAACAATGAGAAGTAGAAAGTGGCCGTATATTTGTTTATTGTGACAAACCAAACGTGATGACTTGGGTTTTCAGCAGCAAGATTGTGGTTATTTCGCTGATGCTTCATATTATAACCGCACAAACTAAATGTAAGTGTCACCCCTACTAACTTAATTTTGCCATTTTTTTGCTATTTCCAAACTAAACAGGTTAATGCGTAAAACAACTTATTTGGCAAAACAATTCCAGAAAACAATTTAACAACGCGGTGTTTTCCAGGTTGCAACAAAACGATGCAAGCAGTGAAGGACAGTGTGTTGATATTATCTGATGATCTTGTGGATGCAAACACTGCACAGGAGAAATGTTCTTTGCTGGGTGGAAATCTTGCAATGACTGATAACCCACAAATCAACACAACTCTCACTCAACTCATGACAGACAAATACACGACAGGTTGGCAAAAATGATATGTTTAAAACAAGCTATAAAAAAAGAAATGCAACTTAATTAGATAGAAAAAACACTGATTTAAAGTAAATATATGGAACAAAACCTCGTTTCAGATTTGCAGCGGGTTTATATTTTTTATGACCCCGTCACATATGAACGATATAAATACTCAAACAATTCGGCTGAAGTGGATTTCTGGAAAAGTACCAAATCTCTCGGACATCTGTGGTATTTCGACTTGTACAAAAGGTGAAAACCAGATAGGTGAAAACCAGATAGGTGAAAACGTGTCACTATTTATTAAACCGAATTATCTCGAACAGGGATCCTGAAAACGCGATGGAATCAATTTACTTCTGCGAGGCTTGGAAAGACAGGAAACCTGAAATGGAGAAGTGGAATGTGACTATTGGAAGAAATTGTGAAGGCCTCGACCACAATAGCAATTGGAACGGTCGGTGTTCTACTTACCTAGCTCACTAACGTTTAACATATCACACCAAAACACTGATGTTAAAAAGGTTTTACTGTTTTTAGTTTTTTTTTTTTGCTTCTAAATCACGACAAATGTAATGTTTTATGTAATGTTGGTCTTTGATCTGACTTACAAACATTTGCAGGATGGAAATTACGATATTCTTTATTTTCCGACACCAAAACATGGAAACGTCAAATGGAAATATTTAGTTATGGACTCATCGGTCATATGCGTGGAAGCAAATTGCGAAGTGTCAATGAATCGTTTGAAAACTTCACCACATATGATGGATCGTTCCTGGCACCAAGTGAGCGTTTAATCCAAAAACAGAAAATACCTTCCTCATGTTCAAAATAAAAAAACAGATATCAGTGTTATTATTGGAGCTCGTTACAACACAACTACAAATGGTTGGTATTGGAGCGACGGATCTACGGCAAACTTTCCCGTTTCCGAGGTTACAACTTGTCAGCAGGGAGCGTTGCATTATGGGATCGGATGGGAGCAGTCAAGCATGAACTGTAGCGGTGAACCGGCTAACTACGCTTGTCAAGTGAAATGTAAGTATTCACTACATTTCAAAGCGGAACAAAAATACATTTCAAATGCCTTGTACAATGTTTCTGTAAGATGTTCTTGCTTTAATGGAAAACTACCCTACAAATTCGTGACCTAATTTACCTTTCTTCATCATTTCCTATAACGTTTGGAACCATGTTTAGTTAAACCTTCTGTGACGAAATTTCCATGCAATGCTTCAACTGTGGTGGTTAGTTGGACTGGACTTGATCAATTGATCAACAACAACAAACTAGCAGCACAGGTCAAAACCAAAGTTTTATAATTTACTATTTGCGTTAAATCCGTAAAAATGCTCCGAATAAAATAAATCAACTAAAGTTTCATTTACAAACAAACACATACAGGTTGAGATTCAAGTCCAGGGATTGAATCAAACAATACCTGTTTCGTATTTGAATAATTCAACTTTAATTGAAGGTCTTAATCACTCTACATCTTATGATGTTCAGGTAAGCATACTTTGCTCCAAAACAAAAAAACTAAAGAAACGCCAAATTTGGCTGCAAAAACAACGCAACATGTTTTGTGTTCCAGTTCACAGTCATTGTTACTGATTCATTCAACACAAACATCACATCCAATCTGACAGTAACAACTCCGGGTAATCCCCCTCCCAGCTGTTTTCCTGGAGATAACCCCACCAATCCTGCAACAAGTGTTGGAATGATTGCTGGTCTGGTGATCGGGCTGTTGCTTCTGCTACTTGTCATTGTTGGGTTGGTGATCATGTTTATTCGTCGGCACAGGTTTGTTCTGAACTGGTTAGGCTAAACGCGTATTTGCATTGTAGCTTTTGTCAATGTCAGAAAAATTGTTACCAAAAGTACTATTGTGCTTTTAACTTCCGCACGAAAGTTAACGTTTGTTTGTTGTGAGTCATTTGTCCAGAAGCTTAAAGCGAAACCTGCATAAACAATTAACCTAATATGAGTTAAGTTGAAACTCACAATAGATATCTAAAGAAAAGGAAGCATCTCTGTTAAAATACTGAACTGAAACTAGCATTGTTTTGTGTTTGCAGGCCAAGCAAGGATCAACCTTTACGCGTGGAAGTTTCAAATCATCAATCTTCAGGGTCACCACAAGGTAAAAACGAATAAAAAATAGGGGATCGGTTACTACAAAAAGTGCATACATAAGCATATGCACCAATCAGGATGTGAGAGTAATTTGTTTTTTTACAGAGAAAAAAAACTTTTCATTAAAGAAATGTTCAGAAAACGCAACAAAAAACATTTATTGGTTTCTTTTAAAAAAACTTGCACTTCCTTTCTTTAAGTTTTCGCACCTATGTATATCAATAGGTTGCCGTTTCAAATTTCTATACCTAAACTTTTACAAACGTTTTTAAGTTGGAAACGGTGTCTACCAAAACGCAACATTTGAAACCGGGTCGAATTCGAACTTGTTTGAGTTGTTCAAGAAAAATGTCGAGTCAGGATTTCTTTTTGTCAACGAATTTGAGGTTTGTTGTGTTAACTGTGAATAAATAGTTAAAGACGCGAGATAAAGTCTCAACACACACCGAGGGTTTATGCGCGATGTGACGTCAATGCCACATATTGCTAACGTCATTTTTTTGTGCTCTGTACAGATGAAAAATGGTTGATTCTAATGATGCCTTATCACAATAAGCTTTGGGTAAAATCCTAAACTAACAAACAATCACAAAGTGCAAGTTATGATAGAAAAATTATTTAACTCTTGCCACAATTATTTAACTCTTGCCACAAAGGCAAATGCCACAATTAAAGGGAACTTTTCATTTCAGAAAATCGGAAACCAAAGTAAAAACAACAAGAGAACAAGGGACGTGTCACAGTTGCCGCAAAATGCTGTGAGAAACCGATACAAGAATATTTTCCCTTGTAAGTATTGAAACACAAAGTTTAAACGTGGGTCACATTTACTTAAAAATAGCTTCACATGTTTGGATCAAAGCCAAAAGCAACAGTATTTTCACAACAAATAACTTCAACTTCCATGTTTTACTTCCGTCTTTGGCTGCTATAAGCAACAGTATTACATCGACTAAACTCTAAACAACAGCATTGTGTCAAGCAATATTGCATATTGCACAGATCCTGGGTTGCGCGTAACAAGCTCGGAATAAAATCCTAAATAGCCTTTGTTTCGTTTCTGTTTTATCGTCGCCAACATAATATAATGAAAATGACTAAAGATTGACCCGAAACGTATTTTTGTTGTTTTAAATGAACCGGGCTTTAAAAGTTAATGACGTCACGACTGTTATGAGACCCGTTACTAACGTGGATCATTCACTACTACGTCACACAAGAGAAACCGGTGTTTGTTTACATTTCTGCGTCAGATAATTACTTACACATTGATTTTCCACCACAGTGATTGTACGTTTTATCTTGTATTTTATATTAATAATTTCAGTCTGTTTTAGTGGGATTTTTGTATAGGGTTTGCTACGATAACTTAAATCAATTGTTTACATGGCAAATTTTCGATCAGAGTAAAGAAATAAGTATTGAGCCGCGAAGGTCTGATAACAATTAAAACCATAATGAAAGCATGAAAGGTGGTCATGTATGGATAGTTTGCCCTCAGAGTGTTTATTACAATGTAACTAATACGTGTGTAATTGACTTCCTGTATAACTTGTGTTTGTTCAATAGACGATCATGCTCGAGTGGTTTTGCAAGGAAGCGGTGGAAACGATTACATCAACGCCGCTTATATACCGGGTTACGATAACGAGAGGAAGTTCATCGCCACTCAGGGTCCAAAGAAGGAGACAATCAACGATTTCTGGTTGATGGTTTGGCAGGAAAACTCCAACATCATCGTAATGCTCACTGGCTTGGTGGAAAACGGAAAGGTTGTCTTTGTTTACTTACTAAATTAACCAGCCAGAACTCTTCACAAAGATAACATTCAACAAATTTGTCATTAAACTGGTGTAATGCTAATCAAAATACTGGTTGTTATTTCAATAACTTGTATTTTTGCTAACGTTTCGCCCACCAGAACGGTAGGGCTTCTTCAGAGCGATGAATGATATTTTGCGAGCACACAAACGAAAGTGTACCTTGCTTTGAAGTAAACAACTAGTATTTTGTTTAGCATTACACCAGTTAAATGACAAATTTGTTAAATACGTAAAATGGTGGACGAAACGCTTGTTTTTTTTCAAAGATAATATTGATGGCCTATTTTCAAACTGCCCGCATTTGCTACTTATTAATCACTTTACCATGCTACCCGCGGCATGGATTCCTCCCAAGGTGCGGAACTTCCCCTATTTCACAAAACGTTTGTTACGCGGTGTAACTCACCCGTACAAAGAGTTTCGTGTGCTGACGCATTTCCAACAAAAACTGAAACCATTTTATCCAAGCTTCATTCAGCCATAAATAGCAGGCCTCAATTTACAATTATCAACCGATGTTTTGTTAAAAGAAAGTTATCCTGAAATTTCAATTGTTGATGAAAAACCTCTTTCTACAGCCAAAGTGTGAACAATATTGGCCAGAGGTTGAATCTGAAATCGCATTGTCGTCGAACCGTAAAATCCGAACACAGCTTGAAATAACCATCGGAGGAATTATTCAACGACAGTTCGTCATATCCACCACAACAGTGAGTAAACTGCAAAACAAACAAACGGTTTGGGTAATGTTGGCTTCCATAAAAACAGTTTAATACATAATGGATTGTAATTTAGTCAATACATGACTTTTTAATTTTTTTAAACATGTTAAACCTTCCCTTTGCATTCAAATTTGTTTCTCTACAGATGTAATCACAAAGCAAATGTTGAAGCACAGTAAAACTACTGTTTAAAATTCAAAATTAAATTGTGATATTTCTTCCCCACACAAAAGTCTTGTTATATTTCCCAGGAACAACGAACCATAACACAGCTGCAGTTTACAACTTGGCCCGATCATGGGATTCCAGTAACTACATCCAACATGATCCACCTGCGTAACATGGTCGATGATTTGCAAAACACAAATGCTCCAATCATTGTGCACTGCAGGTGAATACTTGACAAACCCTATGTTTATTTGATCACTGAAATGAAGCATATGTTTGTATGCAGTGCTGGAGTGGGACGCACAGGTACTTACATAGCGATGGACACTTTGTTTCATGAACTTGACGACAAAGGAACAGTTGATGTGCCACAAACTGTGTTAAGAATGAGAGGAAATCGAATTGACATGATCCAGAACGCAGTAAACTGTTTGCTTCTCTATTGGGGCGTATATGTTGTGACTAACATTGGTTAATCATATATATTCTACAGAATCAATACATGTACGTCTACAAGCTACTAATGGAGCGTCAGGCCTTAAAGGAAACAGACAAAGATGTAACAGAACTACAATTGATGACTTCAAGTAAAATGTGAGCAGTTTGTAGTATAGTAAATCGAGCCAAATCTGCAAGCTAGTATTTTTGTTGTTGTAATTCACACATTAGCCAATGATTGTTACTTTGTGTTACAGCCAGAAAATGCAAGAGCAAGAATTTGAAGTATTGTCATCGTGGAGATTTGGCGAGGAATGGCAGGAAAATCACCCAGATCTGAGAACATGTAAATCAGTGATTCCCAACTTTATGGTGGTCGCTTCAAGGCTACGCGTCGTCAACGCGTACCAACTGGCGAACTAATTTTGCAACAGTATAGCAAGTTATATACGCAACCTGGTGTTTAAGTAATAAATGTTTTGTGTCAGAATAAGCGATTCGAGTGCAAAAATACGCAAAAAATAAAATACCTGAAGGTGACTGAAAATATTTCATTTCACAGACAAGAACACGGTGGTCAAACTTTGGGACAATAAAAGCCAAAGCATTCAACAGTTGGATGCTTCCTATATCCAGGTCAGAATAAAATTTACTTTCACATTGGTTCAAGCTCATTCTTTTACGCGAAGTGCCTTACTTATATTTAATACCGCCATCGTTTTAAAAATTGTTATTTCAAAGTTTCTCTTTACAGGAACACGGATCTTCAGACCTTATCATCGCTGCGAGAAATCCTGCTCCAGGAGAAGAAGAAAACTACTGGAAGATGATCGTGGAGAGAGGAGCTTCACTTGTCGTTGATTTAGAAAACAGCATTCAAGTAATTTTGACATTTCGCATTTTCCTATAATAGCCGTACCCTCTACTTGATACCATACATCTTTTTCAGATTCCAATCAATGCAGCTTTACAATATGAAGACATTTCGGTTTCTGCACGTGATGTGAATGAAACTCATTTTCACAATCTGATAACTGTCGACGTCTGGTCAACAACCAACGTTTTTGTATGTTGAAAACTACACTAACGTCATTTTAAGCAACCCAGTTGTTACGTTAAGTTTAACATTTTTCTATAATAAGGCACTGTGCCCCTTTGTAAATATCATGTTAGGTAGCAATGCTGATTGAAACTCATTATTTCGTTTTTAGGCTGCACAGCAATTGATGCTTCTGCAAGTCAAGGGATGGAGTGACGTGGAACGACCCCCGAAAGAAATGGACTTCATTAAAATTATCGAGGAAATGCAAAGAATAAAGACCAAACAGAATTGCAAGTGTGTGTTGGTGGGATGCAGGTAACGAACAAATTAGTTTTCCTCATTAGGCAGTTGCTATTTTAATTTATTTCTGCATATCTGCATCAATTCTAAAACCAAACTACCTGAATTGTAGATTTGATGTCGGTTAGGTAAACGACTTTATCATTTTCAAACTTCTTTATGCCTGAAGTTACAAAGTCCTGCAAACAACATCAATTTAGACACCTATGCCATTATCCAGAGACGTTTTTTTTCTAAGGGCGTTTTGTCTGATGTAAACTCTTAATATAACAGGATCCAATCAATTTGCTTTATTTACAGTAACGGATCAACGAGAACTGGGACCTTTATCGCTCTGGTGAACATTCACGAACGTTTGAAGGCACAAAAGCGGGTGGATGTATTCCGAACTGTGAAAGACCTGAGAGATATGAGGCCGAATATGGTCGACCACAAGGTAACGTTTTATGAAAGAAAGGAAATAGGAATACTGAAAGTTGGTCTCATATTTCTGACTTCTAAAAAAGCAAGATAAAATTCTGTGTTTGTTTTTAAATGTTCTGGATTGTGAATTTAGAACTCAATCCATAATATTAAACACATCTTGTTACAGGAACTTTACAAATACTGCTACTCGGTCGTCATGCAATATCTGTCTGATTTCGACACTTATTCAAACTTCAAGTGAAATGCCCTACAAAGCAAATTAAAACTTGAAAAAACAAATCTATCCTAGGGATTTTATTAAACTCAACCAAGGCCGTCCGACAGTATTTGCAAATTCTTTTTTGCACTTTACCGATAGTAATTGTAAAAATTGTAAAATCGCGCCAAATTGGCTTTATTGTCGACTTCTATACGCCCAACCCACAACGAAATAATCAAAACTCCGGCCTTAACCCAACTTTTTAACAAAACCTGAATGTGGCCTAATTATTGAAAAATGATGTGAAATTATGTCGCTTATTTATCTGGAGTTTATCGTTACAGTGTGATTTACTTGTGTAATATTTGTTGTAAACAACGAAAAAAATATGTATTTTAGCAATAGCTATAATGTGACTTTATTTCACAATGCAACTTTTTTGCGTAAATGATTCGTAGCTGTGAAAGATTTTTGTTTTCGCCTATTTTTCTTTTTAAATTCCTCGTTATTTTCTAAAAAAAATGTATTTACCAACACAAGTTATTGCGACGAATTAATGTCTTTGTTCTTTTTTGAATTTACACAAATAAATATCCAAGTTGTACCAAAAACCAATGCGGGAATTTCACATTAAAATGAGAATTTAGTTTAGGAAACAGATTCAAAAATGTAACTTTGTATTTCAGTAATCAATCTTGATATTATCCTATATTAGTTTTCGTATGTCAAATAAGCAAAGATCTTTAGATTAAAGCATACAAAATAACATAGTTGGAATTTGAAAAACGCCACACATACATTAGATCTAAAGTTAATGGGTTAAAATAAGATAAATATTTTGTTAATGACTGGAAAACGAAAAAAACTCGTTTAATAAGAATGCACAATACGGCAGTTAAAACCAAACTAAACATCTTTTTAAACAATTCAGTTGTCACCTAAAATTCAAACGACAAATCGCAGCCCATTAGAGTGGCTGAAAAACGACTTTAATGTATGACGTCAACCCTTATTTTCACGCGGTTTCATTTCAGTTACAAATTCAACTTATGACGTCATTTTAGGTTTTAACTTTGCAGAGCTTTTGCAAAAATACAGTTGCCAGAAAAGCACTATAAAGTTGATATTATGACTGACAGCAACAAAATTATATGTTAGGTTTGAATGTCAAGTTTTAGTTGCTTTGGTTGAAATATCATTAATTAGTTCACAAATTGTTGTTGCCTGACATGATATTAACAATTCATTGTAACTATATCATACTTGGTAAATCATTTCCAAAAGCATATATTGGGTTGATCACTATTTTATGTATTGATATCTTTTGTGTGAAACATGCTTAGAGCTAAATCCATAGAATGACAAACTTCACAAACGATTGCCGTGACTGTTACCTGCTTTGTACGTCACAAGCCGTCAATATTAAGGGTAATAACCTGAAGGGGAAAGTCAATGAAAATGGTGTTAGTTTGTTGTACGTTTAGTTTAATTGTATCTTTGCTAAATAATGATATTTTTAAACTTAACTGCAGAATCGTAAAATATTTTTTACGTTATGTATGTCTGCAAATGTAGTTGCTTAATTACCACTTACTGCTAAAACGTTTTGCACAGGCCAATAGCAAAAAATACAAAATATTAAAATGCTTTATATTCACAAAAAAAGATTCTTCGATCAGATAAACGCAATGTTAAATTCATTTTTTCATTTTTTAGTTTGTTAATCAGTATCTAAACAAGTAACTGCAGCAGGGGTGGGTCTTTGAGTTTGGAAAACTTAATTATTCTCTGATAACTTGAAATGCTAATTATTGCCTTGTTATACGTAATAATAATGCGTTCGCAATGCACAATCACCGAGACTTTTTGTGTTGCAAAAAAGAAAAGAAAAAAACATTGTGCCAATGAATTTTCGGATATTTAGAAGTTAATTTTAATTTAGATCCTACTAATTTTATCCTTGGGGTCACAACTTGACAGATGTTATCAAGGGGTCACGGCACCAAAAAGGTTGGGAACCGCTTATCTAATGCATAGGTATGGTGCGTCAGATTCACTACCTACGACTAAGTTGGGGAAATACCTAGTAGACGTGTTTGATTACTTTAAAGGCCCGTTGGAGGTCATGGAATTTTATATTCGTCAGACAGTGCAGGGCAAAAGATTCGGGGTAGATTCAGGGTAGATACATACGAAAAAATGTAAGTAAAGTTTGTGAAACACCGGCAGAGTTGCGTCATGCTTTCCCAAGATGCGTTCTTTCTCTCAGACTATTGTTCACTTCTACAACCCACGGTTCATTGAAGCAAGGCAACAGACTTTTATGAGTCAGTTCATAAGTTAATTCATTTAAACCACACACAGGAAACTGCAATGAAGATAGTTACCTGTAGCAAAGCCTAGCAACAACGTGTCAGTATTGTCTTTTAGGCAGATGTGCAGCGGGCAGTCATAAGCCATGTTGTAATGTTAACATACTGTAACGTATTAATCTTCAAGCAAGGAAAAAAATGTAGATTCGTGTATCGTTGTTATGTATTGCTTCGTACAGAACACTGCCTAGTAAACATTCATCAAATACAGAGGTTTGTTGTAGGTGGACTTACATAATTTACACAGCTTAAGCATAGTTAAGGTTTGGTAGAGCTGTAATTATTGTGATCTAAAGCAAAATAATACATTTTAGTGCAACTAAAAATTAAACAATTTAAAGCGTTTGCAGGTAAAAGCAGGAGTTGAATCAGTCAGGTAGATCAAAATGTCGTGCAAACGTTTTGAGAAGCTGAGTATTGATTTTTCCACTGACATCGTGTATGGAAAGTTTCGAAATTGAAAATATTTCCCCCCCCCCAAAGTAATTTGTTGTCCTTAAACAGTCTTTTTACATCAAACTCCATTTCAAATCAAATCAAATTGATTGAAAATGTCAAAAACGTTTACTTTTGTTATTAGCAATGTACCACATTTAAATTCAGAAAATCGAAAACCAAAGTAAAAACAACCAAAGAACAAGGGACGTGTCTCAGTTGCCGCAAAATGCTGTAAGAAACCAATACAAGAATATTTTCCCGTGTACTAAAAGACAAAGTTTAAACGGGGGATACACTTTCCTAAACGTAGTATGAAATATTTTGGATTAAAGATTTGGTCAAAGGCTAAAGTCGGAACCGGTATTTTTACACAATGAACTTCAACTTGTGTGTTTTACTTCTTTGTTAGCCTGCGACCTAGTCCGCAGTACAGGCTAAATATAAACTAAAGTTGTCTAAGTTTCTTTCAGCTACATGTAGCAAGCCTCAATGATGAAATAGCAATCGATGTTTTATTGAAAGAGTTGCTTTATTTAGAAAGAAGGAGTTGTTTCAAGCTGCATACAGTGCACAATCTTTCAACCAAGAAGATAAGCCGTTGGTGACAAGAGATAAGCCTTCATGGCCAGTGCAGCCACCCAGTTTGTTGGAAGTAACAGACTATAAGTCAATGCTCCACCTAGTGTATGAAGCCTGGCCACTTAAACACAATAGGTGAGTCATGGCTTTATAGTCCTGATCCTTTGACGGCGTTGTTATAATCATCTTGTATACCTAGAGATTTCAGTTGTTGATGCAAAACCTCTGGCTGCGGCCAAAGTATAAAAATACTTGACTGAATTTCAATGCAAAATCGAAAAAGGTCTTGAGCCTTTTCAGACAAGCACAAAGTGAAAAACACAAGCAGGACATTCGTATAACATGCATCATTAGGAAGGACAGAAGGAAAGTACTGTTACATTCACTTACAACAAATGTGACCAAAGATTCTATTTGAATAAGCGTTTGTATTTGAATAAGGTGTATTGAATAAGCCTACAAGTAGAAAGTAAATAAGATTTGTGAATCTGTTAAATGTCTCCAACTACACCGAAGAAAAATGCCAGCACTTGCAATGTTTCAGCCAAAATGGATATACTTATTTCCCAAATCAATCAAAATAAAGATGAAATGGCTGCCAAACTAAATTCTGTCTTAGCTGAGCTGCACACCATAAAAAAAAGCCAAACATTTTTGTCAAATAAATATGATTTCATTGAAAAAAAACTACTCAGCACAGAACAAGAATTAAAAACCATTAAAAAGGAAAATGTACAACTGAAAGAGGAAATGAAACAACTCAAAGAAGATGTGGAGGCATGCAAAAATGAAGTAAATACATTGGAGCAATATAGCAGACGTGAATGTTTGGAGATAAAAGGTATCCCTCAAACCAGCAATGAAAGCACTGATGAAATTGTTGTAGCAGTTGCTAAACGTCTTGGTGTCACAGTTAAAAAAGAAAACATAAGCACCTCCCACAGACTTGGTTCATTGCAAAATCAACAGCACAACAAACACTCCACACCAATAATCGTTAAGTTTACAAGCAGAAAAATTAGAGATGAAGTCTACAATAATCGGTCTAAATTGTTCAAAACAAGGGTTTCTGAAGAAAATTCACACCAGTCACCAATATATATCAATGAAAGTCTTACAAAAGCAAACAAAAAAATGTTTTATCAATGTCTCCAATTCAAACGACAGAATAACTATAAGTTCATTTGGACAAGAAACGGCACCATTCTGTTAAAGAAGGATGAAACATCTTCCACAATTGCTATCCATAATCAAGAAGATATGAAGAAAAACAGCATTCCAGAATCAT
>QLIY01001982.1:6889-24970 GCA_003260075.1 Phallusia mammillata
ACCTTTCCAACGATTTTCTGGATTGTCGCTATGCGAGCTCTACTTTTTGCGTAGTAGGATCGCGAATCTGGTCAAGAAAGTACACTTGGTGGAAGCATAGGAGTTTCATGGAAAAGCATAGGAATGATATGTCTAATCACAGAATGAAATGTTTTTGATTGTTTATTTCGCTCTATTAATATTTGTCAATGTCAGAAGGGGATGAAAAGTCGAGGGCTGCTATTGTTGTAAAGATTTTGGACAAAACGAGGCTGTTTTGCCTTAAAATCTGTGTTGATTGGAACCTTATTCATGTTTTACGGCAGGGACGCAACGATTGTGTTCTGGTTTCTGGTTGTTCGCGTAACAGGGTAAACGTTGTTTGAGATTTATAAAGTTGTGTTAATAAAGAGCGATTGACGTTTTTGGCATGACGTCATGATAATGTATGATGACGTCATTAATGAAGTTTGGGCTCGCTATGACGTATATGTCACAAAATGATGTAGTTTTGAAGGCCTGTGTAATTCCATGATGACGTCATGGTCACATCATTATGTATTTGAAGGGGGGGGGGGTTCACAAAATGATGTTTTTTTGAAGGCATGTGTAATTCCATGATGACGTCATGGTCACATCATTATGTATTTGAAGTACTTGGGTTATGACGTATTTTTTTTGTTTGTGAAGATTGTTAGGTTATGTCATAGGGTTAGGAAGTTATTGCGTTTTGTCAAGAAAGTACATCAGATCCATTTTACAATTCGCAGAAATGTGAATCCACTTACGTCCAAGATCGCTTTATCGTAATGACTTCAGCAACGTTGTATATACAGTGCAAATGAGGGGGGGGGGGTATACGTGGGTTATGACGTATATTTTGTATGTGAAGATTGTTAGGTTATGTCATAGGGTTAGCAAAATATTGCGTTTTGTCAAGAAAGTACATCAGACCCATTTTACAATTCGCAGACATGTCAATCCAATTGCATCCAAGATCGGTTTAACTAAATTGTGACTCTAGTACAGTGGTTCTCAACCTATCGTGGACCATAGCCCCTAAAAGTGACTTTTGGGCCTCGTGGCTTCTTCATTGAACCCTGAAAGACCTGTGAAATTCGGCACTAATTTCGGCTTTAAACATGTTGAATAAAATGGCTTTCGTCTTGGCCGTTATTCGTCAGCGTTGCCTTTTATCACTCAACAAGAACAATCTTTGCACATGCAAGAGTGGGTCGTCTTGAAGGACAGACAGTAGGACACCCCTGTTTTACAGAAACACGGCGCAGGGCCAGGCTGCGCACCCAGCGGTCGGGGGGGGGGGATTTGGTGCCAAAATAACAATTGTTATGCAACAAAGAAAGTGACAATTACATATTGTCTTATTACACATTTGTGTGTTGTAAAATGTCAGGAGTGCTGTTTTGTTTATTTCTTTGTTGCGTACAATTGCTGTTTATTTTGTAATTTGTTTTTCAAATAATAAGCTTTTGATTATTAGTGGAGAATTTAGTGGCGATCGACGTGTTGACCACATCTGTCCTATACCACCGAAGTACGAAAGAGATATGCACAAAAAAAGGGGGGGGGGAAAATGTCAGTAGTGCTGTTTTGTTTATTTCTTTGTTGCGTACAATTGCTGTTTATTTTGGGGGGGGGGCAGCAACGTCGTATATACAGTGCAAATGAGCGTAAACGTAGGTAAGTTTCATTTCACCCGCGGTGTATACAATAAGAGATGTACCAGGTTGTGGAAAGAACATGCGGTGCATTTAAAGAACCCGAAATTGGATGAGTTTTGCCACGAGAAGGCCGACAATCAAGGCAATTTTCCGCTAGCTAGTGTGTGTTTTGCACCACAAAAAAATATGCAACAGTTTGTGAAGCGGTTTAATATACGACCAAGGCGTCGATTACCTTCATTTATTACGCACTGTTTGTCAGCCGCTGTGACCTAAAAAGTTTGTTTGTTATATTTCTGTGTATTTTTCTCTTAATGCACTTTGTTGTCATTGGAATCAGACTTTCTGTGCGTTATGTTATTGTTTACATGTTTTGTCAATTTATTACCAGTTCATTGTGTTCTGTTCTTTGCACAACAATGTTTTAACGATTGTTCACGATTAACTTCTGTTTTTGGGTTAATTTATTTTTTAATGCGTTGCACATGTACTTACCACGTTGTAGGTTTATTTATTTTTTTGCCTACTTGGCAGGTGTTGCTTTAATTTGTTTAATTAAATTTGGTGTAAAAACAGGTGGCCGAACGTAGTTACGTTTGCTAACTTCGTCTTTGTATGTTCGGTGCGGTCTTGCGCGTTTTCGTTGCGTGGGGGGGGGGGATGCGTTATGTTTTGTTTTGTTTTTACCTGTTTTTCTGGGTTTTGTCAATTTATTACCAGTTTATTGTGTGTTCTTTGCACAACAATGTTTTCCCGATTGTTCACGATTAACTTCTGTTTTCGTGTTTGTTTTTGGGTTAATTTAATTATTAATGCGTTACATATGTACTCACCACGTTGTGTGTGTATTTATTTTGTGACTGCATGGCAGGTGTTGCTTTAATTTGTTTAATTAAATTTGGTGTAAAAACAGGTGGCCGAGTGTAGTTATGTTTGCCAACTTCGTCTTTGTATGTTCGGTGCGGTCTTGCGCGTTTTCGTTGCGTGTCGTATCGAGTGTTGCCACTCTTTTTTGTTGAGGGGCGTGTGTTAAACAACTATTACGTCACACGCGCTTCATGGGGCGCGCGCGTATGTGTTGTGATGCAGTGACCCCTGACATTTGGTAACATAGTCTTTGCATTCAAACGTTTGTTTTATTGCTGATTATATATTACACATCTTGTTGTTGGGGGGGGGGCGCGCGCGCTTGTGTGTTGTGATGCAGTGACCCCTGACTTTTGCTAACATAGTGTTTGCTTTCAAACGTTTGTTTTATTGCTGATTATATATTACACATCTTGTTGTTGTGGACGTGGCATTAATGTTTTAATTTGTTTGCTTTAAACTAGTTATGGTAACTGTTTCAAGTTTTGAAATGTTAAAATGGTAAAGCATATCTAATGGAATATTTTCATTTAGGCATCCACACACAATTTAGTTTGTAAAAAATCTACGACCTTTGCACGTTAAACAGTTTTAAACATTTTCGATATTTTACCGACACACACTGGTGCAAAATAAACAACCAAGACCTTGTAACGAGTAAGTCACCTTTAAACACATATTTTAAAACGAAAGATTATTTAATAAACAAGTTAATTTAACTGCATTAACTTGTCTCTTCAGTGCAGCTGGTTAGCCAATACGGCCGATCTTTTGCCACCAGCTGCGCTGATGAGACCCTTTTACAAGTTAATTTAGTTTTCACAACTTTTGCAATTATACAATACAAACACTTTTTACACTCCGTCGATTATCTCTTTTCAACCAGATTTTGAACCGAAACTCATCAAAGGTTAAGCAAAGATCGAAATCAACTCCCATGAAATGTCGCCTAACAAAAATTGTCAACTCATCGTAGACCCGACTTTTAAGTTTTGTAAACAGAACAAAGAAGTTGAAACCAAATATAGACTATATACTTCTGTAATAGTATTTTTTAAATGCCGATATAAAATTTGTAAGTTACAAACTTATAAATCACAGCGCCGTCTTAGTTTTGCTTGACAACACTAAACCCTGAAAGACCTACGTCAACTGCTTTGTTAATTCTGCAACATAATTGCAGCATATTATCAGAAGGTGCAACAATGGAATTTTACTTCGTGCGTGTTGTTCGCTTCGTGACAAGATAAATGTTAATGTTAAAGTTTGTGCAAAAACTAAATGTCAATTGCGTGACATCGCATAAGTTTGTACTTACCACCACCAAAAACGTGACTTGATTTCGTCAAACGTGCTGTCCTGACGTTTGTGGTGGGCCCAGGTCGGATGGACTAATACGTGTTGTCTGGTTGTGTTACCGGTATGTAAATGTCGAATTATAGTGCCAAACCATTTCTTAAGATCAATGCAAAAAAACATGGTGAAAGACTGAGGCCCGAATGCAGCAACCTGCATTACCGCCGAAACATTACGAAGTAAACCTAAGTAACGAAAATATGTTTTTTCAATCAGGTTTACCTTATGTTGTTTCAATGGCTTGAAAGCCTAAATTCAGTCAACTTTATTTGATGTCGTTGATATCAAGTTACTTTTTAAGTAATGGGTAAACCTGTGATGATGTTTTGTAGTAGTTTTTTGTGTGTTTGTTTTAAAAGTTGTCATGTCTCTACTTTTTGAAACAGGTTGACAGAAGATGAAACGGTGAAAGTTCCCCCCTTTAAATTTTTGTACTCATAGAAATCGCAAAAAAAAGTAAACAAATAAACTCGAGTTTGCAAACGAGCGTTTCGGTCTCTCGCATAAAACTAGTTTGTAAATGTTAATGTGCTTTATTTAACAGCGATTTTAAATGTTTTAGGTGGGAAGTCAGTTAATAATACAGTTTTTAACACGCTGTAAGTGTTTTTAATTTCTCTCTACATTTGTGCTGTTTCTGACAGTCTGCCAAAGACAGTAACGCACCAACGAGAAGTTAGCGCACAATAGCTATTTCGAAATCTAAACGCATAACGATTTTGAAATGTTAACTCCTTTTTATTCATTTAAACCCTTAACTTTTAAAAAAGATGTTTTGGTTAATATAAAGTAACTTTTAATAAAAATTCGTCATTTGAGTCATGGGGTCATCGCATCAACGTCATACCATATATTGAGTGTTCTTTGAAACACAAGCTTTAAAATGAGTGATTGGTAATTGTTCCAGCATTTTGGAAACATTTTGTCATTTTTACCCCTATATTTGATGTATACTGGCCAAAAAGCCTTTCCATCAACTTAAAAATTACAAATGTAATGCTATATATGTATGTCTTAATGTCTTTAAATTAAGCGATTCCTGAAGTTCCTAACATAGAGCACTGAATACTAGGGAAGGGCCATAACTGCTACTGTTTTATTTGGTCGAGCACCGGGCATCTCATGTTAATTAAAAACAACGATGCTCGGCCCATCCCAACTAAATACCATGGTTTCGAAAATCAAGCCAAAAATATTTGATAAACACTTACCATATAATTTCAAAACCTGTGTGCTAATATATAAATCGCCTTAACACCTGTGATTAGCAAGTCGTAATCAATAAAAATCCAATTTCTTGCTGGGTCTAGATTATTTAGAGTTTTACATTTGTTTTTCTACATCTTTTTTACATTGCCTTGTTTTATATTTTGGCACCCAGCATTGCTGTTTTTTATGCTTGGTATTTACCAATTATCTAAACATTACACAATGATAAGCTAGGTACTAGCATCGCTGTTTTTTACCAATTTTTTACACCAAAATCTTCCAAACATTGCATAACATGACCGAAATTGAAATAAAGTTGTGGCACCAAACCACAAAGCTGTTTTAAATTCGACCTTTTACGAATATGTTGTTGTGATTTTTTTTTTACACTACTGTTGCTTATTGTGTAGGACACTATAGAAAGTCAATGAAGTGAGAAATGTTTCCAGAAATAATCATTTCTTAACAAATTTTGTTGACACTATCTGAGTTCTGCAGAAATCATGAGACCAAGGTGTGATGAGCTCCAGTAAAATATAAACAAGACTTTCACCACACTAACAATGGTCAAGCATAAGTCAGTCGAATTCTGTCTCTCAAACTATGACACAGGTGACTGTGATAATAAATTGTATTTTTTTTTCGTGCACACCAAATATAGGCTATGCAATAAACTGAAAGCTTGCAAAAATTAAAAATATTTTCTAAAAATGTTAAAAAGTTGATTAGACTATCGGATGTAAGAAAAACTTTTTGTGCGTGATCTCAATAAATGTAAATTATGTTTTGTGCAATCTGTAAAGGTAAAAAGGATTTAATTCCAGTTCAGTTAAGCAAGATACAGAATTGCTTGTGTTGTTCAGAGAGCCAGCTTACAGCTTTGTTGTCATTGCGAAGTGTAATTAACAATTTCATCAACACATAGAAAACAAATGATGTATATTGAAAACACAGGGGTTTTAAGTTTTCTGGTTTGCTTTTTGCAACTTTTGTTCTCTGCCAGTTGACTATGCGTTAACATTTCGTTTTTATCCCAGCTGCTCCATCCCTCGAGTGGAGATTTTAAGAGGACTGTTCGAAACAACTTCCACATCCCATGGAAGGATCAAGGAGTGGTGACATGGAACCAGTTGCCACTAAAAGCACAATTTCGCCACCAGATTGGCTGAACATCCAAACCACCATTACAAGTGTATTTGCAACAGACCAGTTTGAAGGTTGGTTTAAAGTTTTATTCATTGTCAGAAAAGTGTGAGGTAGGCCTACATGGCTTTGGCTGCCAAAATTTTGTAGTCTCTGAATCCTTCGTTTTTTAATCACTGTATACTGCCCGTCAAATTTATTTTTCTTGATCGACTTAATAAAATTTATGCTTTATATCCCTTTTATGTTCCCAAGAGGCAGGGCTAGAAAAAATGCAAATTTCCCGGGAAGCCACCAAAATTTCCTGTCATTTTTCGGTAAATCCCCCAAGTTGTTATATGCAACAGGAATACTAAACTAAGGCAGCTTATTTCAGCTTTCCAACGTTGTAATTTTCGCACACAAAGATTTATCCAAACTTATTTATGCGCTTTCGTTACTTTTAACTACGCTATTCGTAAGCGTTTTAAAAATGAAACACTGCCTTATTGACCGCATTAGAATCAGAACATCAAAACGCTACAAGCAAGTAAACGAAAAACACATCAACGTTATGCTAAACAAAGCGTCATGGCGCTTCTGACTTATACAACGATTTAATTGCCACGAAAAAATGATAAAAACACAAATGTAGCATGCCACTATATACAGCAGTCACTGCTGAGATACAGTCAACAAACACAGGTATACTCCATGCAGGTCATTGTTGACATTTTTTGGTTGATGCGGTCTACCACTTTGTACATTTTGACCTCATGTCTTGAGAGAGAAAGTGCCAAGAACCTCCCTTAAAGTGAAGGTCTAAAGCAGTGGTTCCAAACCTTACGTGAACCATGGCCCCCCTAAAGCAACTTTTTTGGCTTGCGGCCCCCTTCAACTTACCATGTAGGACCTGTGGCCCCCTTAAAATGTAGATAGCAATCTCGCGTTGGAATGCGGTATTAATTTTGCCCTTAAACAGGTCTAATAGAGTAAATGAGTGTGATAAACCTCACTATAAACAAATAGTATGTGAAATAGTCCATTAAATTCGGGAATAAAGTTAAAGTGAAAATGACTTTTAGTGGGTGTTTCTTGTGAATCTACGCCCGTGGCCCCCCGGAACACAGCTCGTGCTCCCCCTGGGGGGCCATGGGCCCTGGTGGGGAACCACTGGTCTAAAGCTTTTGACAAACGCTGTTTGACAACGCTGTTACATTTACTAATATGTGGCCCGTTCCAATGCACTACTAGCTCGTCACTTCCCCACTTTTCCCGCCATGCCAAGAGGTTTTAATATTACCCATTATAGTCATTGCTTGGAATGGTCATTGTTACATATAAAGACAAAATTATTGTGTGTGTGCGCTATTTTGCCAGAATCACGCTGTTCCAGAAACTCCTTGCAGCTCAGGTCTAGGTTTGCTTTTCCTGTTGCAGCAATCTGACTGTCATTTCACTAAGTTTGTTCCTTGTAATTGTTGAAAATATAACAAAATAAGGACTCAGGTCAAAAACAAGGACATTTCTTTGAAAGAAGGACAACAAACTTTAATAAGACATAGCCCTTCAAAATAAGGACAAATCTTAGAAATATGATGGCAACCCTGGTTATTATCTAGGCTTCACCCCCAGATTTCAGCAAAAACAATCGAAATTCCAAAAAATGCCTCCAATGCCGGAATGGGATTTTCCGGGACATTTTATGGGTCCCTTTCATTGTTTTGTCTGTATTTTTTCTTTTTTCTGTCTAACGCTGGTTTGTTATAGACTGTAGTTTCGGACTCTTGGTGATTAGAAGTCAGCTGTATTTGCCATGTCATTTTCTTAAGTTATCACACACATTTTCAGTTTAGGCAAAGGTTTCACACCTAAGATGTGATTCAACTCAATAAACATGCTTCGGTTTATATATGTTAAGCAAAACTTTGTTAATCACCTTAAAAATAAAACAATAAAACTGTGTGCTATTGAAAATGATGTCAGGTCATTAAATGGTTGTTCAGCATCTACACTTTGAGAGGTTACTACAGGTCAATGGTACTCGATTTGTGAAAAGTAAAAAACAATTGGGGGGGGGGGGGGGGGGGGGGGGGGGGGGGGGGTAATGTATACCTATGTACCAAAAGGCTTTTTAATTTATAGTGTCTGTTATACAACTGTTAACGCGTTTTAGGAAAATTGTTTTTGTAATTATATGACAATAATGATGCACAAAAAATATGGACAAAACTTTTTGAAAGTTGGGTTAATGCTTTTTAATAATTTGTCCTTAAGAATATAAAATAACCATAATATTTGTTTAAAATACAAACACGCATGTTCATTTTTGTTTGCAGAACACACATATGTGTAGATTAAATGATGTGGAGAGTAAATTGGCAAATAGGATATAGTACATATAATATGGAAGTATATTAGAAACCCCTTCTTTCTAGTTTAAATATTTTTTTTCATATGGTCTAATTGTGTTATAAGCAAAATACATTGCAACCTACTTTAATCTCAGGTTCCTATTAATTTTGTGTTTTGTCCTCAGTTGTTGATCTGATCATCAACACAATCACGCTCCCCCAAACTCCAAACACTCCCTCCTGTTAATCCCATCGCACCTCGAAGTGAGCAACTTCAACCCTCCCCAACCACAAGTGCTCCATCTAGGGCAGGGTCAACAAACTACGTCCTGCGAAGGTATTTTTGATTTATATAATGCATAGAACATTTTGAAATGTAATACGTTAAAGCTGGCAAAAAACCTGCAGAATGGATTTTAGTAATAATTTACCTAGTATCACAGGATTTACAAGGCATAGGTATGATCCAAAAGCGTTTTATTAAATCACAGACGAGAGCAAAGAATAGTATTTGTGTGCCAACTATTGCCATCGTTTGTTAATTGTAAAAGAATAAAGGATCATTAATTGGTAGATGAGATACTTATGCATTCCTCATCCTTCAAGTCAATTTTGCAATTTAACAGTGGCACCATCTGAACACAAATAAGCTTGTCCAAAGACATAAGCACTTGCCTGTCTTGTCAAAACTAACTTGCGAGTTCTAGTTTAGAAAAGTCTGCGTCAGCGCTAGTAAGCCATACAGCCATCATGCGTAACTGTTGAAGTTTTCCAGCCTGCTGTGAAAAAAGTTTGGTAAACCCTGATCTAGAGGTACAGTGCCAAGTAAGTTATAAAAACCTAAAACTCAGATATACAAACATCATTTTGTCCTTATTTTGGGTCCCCTTCCCTGAAGGGGATACATATTGTTTTGGTCTATATTTTTTTTCTTTCAAAGAATTTTGTACCTCAAAAAAAGATTTACCCATTTTCACCCCTTAAACCCCAAAATATTCGTTTCTGTCTAACACTGGTTTGTTAAATGTGTTTGTTCAAAAAAAAAAAACTAAAAAATTAAAAATGGCTGTACTGACCCAAGTACATAATCTGAGGGTTTCATGCTTTGTTGGTTGGTGCAATGTAAGCTATTCGAAAGAATTTTGTAACTTTTTATTGCATTCACCCATTTTTAACCCTTAAACTCCAACATAATAAGTTTTAGGCCAGAAATACAAGCCCTAGGGGGGGGGGGGGGGGGGGGGGGGGGGGGGGGGGGGTAAAATTTGCCTTGTGAATGCAGCGGGAGTGCTCAGCTTGACGTTCGGACGGACGTTTTACGAGCCAGTCGTGTTGGTGATTAGATATCAGCTGTTTTTGGGCAGCTATGCTATGTCGTTTTATTAAGTTATCAAGCACATTTTCAGTTTTGAAAAATTGTGTTTAAAAACTGACCTTGAACGACAATATCAAGTTCAAGGCATGAGATTAAATTGAAAGTATTTTTCCTGGTCTTATTTACTGTTTTTTGTAATTATGTGACAATAATGATGCCAAAAGAATACAGACAAAACTTTTAAAGTTGGGATAAGGCTGAAGTTGGTCGAGTTTTTATGCATATGTGTGGGGACCCATTAGATTATGCTTGCAGAAACAATTGGGGGGGGGGGGGGGGGATGGTATATATAAACTGGCAATATATAGGAAAACCACCATTCTAGATTTTATCATGTGTTCTTCAAATGTCATCAATTCTTATTTGAATGTTTCATGTTGCAGAATATGACATGCAAAGTTTGTATACACCACAGTACCTGCCCTCTGGTGGACGTGATCAAGGTCAGGTGACATTGGAAGGAATAAACCCAAACTTCAGCGGGGAGTGCTTGTTGGTTATGAGGATTCCTGCAACTTGTCAGACCGACTCTTTTAGCTTAAAGGAAATCTGCATGGTTGAAAGTTTGTCGGACCCTTACAATGCTGTGATTTTGTTTGAACAGGTAAATAACCTATCAAGGCATGGTCCTCAACTGGGGGAGGTTAGATGTGTTTTGGATAAATTATTTTGATGGACTGAACAAAATATTATACCAAACCTAACATTAACATTTTTGTTTACTAAAAGTTTGTTTACGGTGTTGAAATTTATTTCCTTTTAACGGGCTGATGTAATATATTAGTTGCAAAGAAATATACTGGATAGATTTAACCTTAGATAATACGTTCAATGGCCCATGAAATAAAATACATGTAGACACATTGTGGATAGATTTGCAACACAATGTATTCTCGAAAATTAAGTTTATGTTCAGTGTTTTTCAGTTTTTAACTGTATGTAACATATAAAAACAAATTACAAGTTTAGCAGCTGATTTTTATTTTGCAGCATCTTTTCCAGCCCACAACCGAAATCCCTACTCTTGTCGCAAGGAATATAAGGATATTTGCAGCACATTGAATTCGTCAGCAAATGAAAGATGCTTTACCACAAGATGTAGAAAATACAAATTGTATCCCAACTCCATACATAGTAAGATAATACAGATCTGATCAAGTTTTGTTATTCTTTGAACTGTGAAATAGAAACTGGTTTATATGCAATAATCACACATAACATGTGGTGCTGTAATGCAATGCATTTCTTATCTTTACTTTTACACCCACTACATAAAGGATAAATGCATGTGGACTTTGTAATACAACTGAAGATGGTATGAACTGTTACAACAAAGGGAAAAAATCCTAATTCGATTCCAGTTCATTTAAGTAATGTTTGCATGGAAATGCTTCAGAGAGTCGGCTTACAGTTTTGCTGTGATTAAGAAGTATAAGTTTTCTACTTGAAAGTTGAAGTAACACTTCCGTCAACATAAAATATAATAAGGGATGTATCATGTAAATACAGGGTCTTGTCTCTGTTTTACTGCCGCAGACTTGAAAATATACTTTAGTTTAATTACAAAACTTTGTGCTACTTTTGTTCACCCCCAGTTGACTGTGTGCTAACATTTTATTTCAGCTGCTCCATCCCTCTAGTGGAGACGTGGTTACATGAATCCGGTTGCCAGTTAAAGACCAATGTTCGGCCAACCATTCAAACCACCGGGGGGGGGGGGGTTTAAGACGACTGTTAAAACAACTTCCTCATCCCATCGAAGGATCATGGAGTGGTTACATGAATCCGGTTGCCAGTAAAAGACCAATGTTCGGCCAACCATTCAAACCATCATTGCAAGTGTATTTGCAACTGACCAGTTTGAAGGTTGGTTTAAAGTTTTCTTAGTTGTCAGAAAAGTTTCTTAGTTACGTTTGAATGGTTAGTGCTCTTCAAACAGGTAAACTGTATTATAACTATGGTATACCTAACGAAATAATGGTATATGAAGGGAATACAGCATGGGCCAGTGTTACTTTGGTTTTACGATTTCTGTCAGCAATTTAAGGCACTGCAAATAGTTAGGAAGCAATAGACACATGCCGCCATGCACTTGTCTGGATTTACTGTTTTGCGTTTTTCTTTTTACATTAATTATTGCTAGTTTTTCCTATATTTTCCCTATATTTTCCCTATATTTACAAAATATATGTAAAAATGTCGCACAAAAAGGTCATTAATATCTTGGCACAGAAGGATCTTCAATTCTTGTGGAGATCAAGTTAAACATACTAAACTTAATACTTGACATTGATTTTCAATAAGGGGAGATAAGGATTGAGAACGAGCCATAAAAGTGTGAATAAGGCCTACAATTCTTTTTTTCTGCCAAGCTGAAATCATGTAGTCTGTATGATCCTTCATGCTGTTTTCAATCACTATGACCAACCAACTATAAAAAGTTAAAAAAATAGCTCGATTGAGAACGAGTTAACACCACATGTCCACATTGCTAAAACATTGCAGCAACAAGCTGGTCATTAAATCAGCTTCTTATGTTTTCACACTTTTAAATGCTTAATTTCCTGTGCCTAGTAGGGATGTCCGATCTGCCCAAGTACTCTGTACCGAGCATCTTTGTTTTGAATGCTCAGTGCTCGGCCGAACAGTCACACAAACTGACCTGAGCATTAAATTTGCATATTCATGCCCTGCTAGTTTACAAAACTAGTGTTTGAAAAAAATTCAAAAACAAGAATGACTGTTTTTGAAATGTAAAAATGCTTTCTTCTGGGGCCTGTACAGCTTAATGCACCACTGGTGACGAAAGGGACCTTCAACAAAACTAGTGTATAGTTGGGAATGTTTTGTGACGTTACAATGTACCGAGAACATGAGATGCTCGGTGCTCGACCAAACAGCACCTTTGCACTTTTGGCCCATTCCTGTGGGAAACTATGAGTTTAGGTGGTGTCTGCTATATGTGGTAAGCCACCCTTCTAGTTTAGAAAAAGTGTGTGAAGTAGAAAGTTTTTGTTAGAATAAATAACTTATCAACATATATCAGTGAGTGGGTCATTAGAATTTATCCAGATCATTGTTCAACCCAGAAAAAGTATTACTTCCGTCAAACTTTAACACAGTTTTGTATCTGCAGTTGGTGGAATTAAGGCCCAAATTGTATTTTTGAGAATTATAATAATGGTGACTGATATGACTATTAAGAAAATAATTTTATTTACTAAGAATAATAATAAGCCTAGTGAAACGCCTTCTTCTCTCGGACCCGTCAGGCGGCAAGTATGGCGTCTCAAGGGAATAGATAAGTTGATGACCGAAGACTCGTCTTCCTCAGGACGTGACCACAATGGTTTTGAAGGTGCTGCGTGCGTTAGAGCAATCCAGTTGAGTTGGTCACGGTTGACCCGTTGATATAATCTCACAGCTTTACTTAGTGCAGCCTGGTTGTCGCCAATACTAGCCTCGTCAAAATCCGTGCTTACGATTGTCCCTTCGTAGATTTCGCACCTTATTTGTCGCAGACGTCGTCGAAGTCCTTCGGCTAGAGTTTGATCGCTGTCGCCTAAGAATTCGGTTAGAGATATCTCTTCCTCCAAAGCACAAGGCTTGAACTTCAAGCTAAACTCTTGAGAATTAGAATTCCAAACAAAAGTCGGGACTGCGTTCTGGATTACAGTCAAACGATTGACCTCGCGTCTAGCAACAGCAGAGAGCTGTGCGTCTCTGGGCTCGGTTAATTTCTTCTTCGTCGTCTTCACGGTTTATAGCTCATCTGTGATGTCTAGAATAGTTAGAAAGTCTTGCGAACCTGGCGGACCTACGTCGAATCAATCCCCTGATCTCAGCTCGGTTCATTGCACTATCTCCAAATGTTAGGCACACACAGAGTGGATTAATACTCTGTATTTTCTTGAATATTTGCTTTAGGCGATATCGTCAGTCTAGCTCTTGACCAGCTAGTAACAATAGCAGTGATATAGAAGTTTTTCGAAGTAAAAATAGAAGACCGAAAAAATCAAAGGCCACGCTTATATAACAGTGCGAAACATAGGCCGGTTTACGAATTCTTTTTCTCATATTACTTATATTATTTATTTTAAGGCAACCATGTAATTTATAGTGCCATAGCGCCTTTTAGTGAACACCATATGCTTTTTACACAGGGTGGAAACGACGCGTTCTACACGAATCACGACTGCGGAAACACTGAAAATGCCGACGGAAATATGTGTCAAAAGGGAATAAATACTATGTTTACTGTTAGATCTTTCTGGAACCACAAAAATGGCTGAAAATAACTTATGTCTACCATGGAAACGGAAATATAAACATTAGTCTCTGCAGAAATGAGGGTAAACATTTCCCTTTCGTGGTGTGAAACGTTATTGCGAAATAACATGCTACCGTTATCATAAACATTGCACAATAATGTTGTAACCGTTACACTAGCAATTAATCTAGTGACATTTAAATCCACAGCAAAAAATATCCTGGCAATGCATATTACTAACGTCTCGCCATTTTTACACATCAGTTGTAGATTGGTTTCTGGCTTGTTTTGCCATACAAAGCTTATTTAATCCTTCCACTTGCTCAACTAGAACACCATTGCTTTCCAAATATCAGAGCAAGGTTCCCCTTTGTTTGTTGATCGCAAAAGTGGCGCTGTGGTCACATACGTTCGTGTTTTTACATGTTCGAAGTGTGATATTGTGCTACTCGTTGAATTTCAAATCTCAGAACTTGTGCATTTTTCAAACTTTTTGTCGTTTTGCTACACATCAAATAACATTTTAGTCATTAGTTTGCAGTACAACTACTTTGCATACGTCTTGGGTCCAGTAACCTAAAACCGTTTGTTTTTTGCAGTAGGAAAACTGAATGGCTGAGTTTCAATTGGTCGAAATGAGCTGGTGATTTTCTACAAAGTCTTCATCTTTTTCAGGTTGAAGTTTGGTATGTTTTATTGAGTTTTATTTGTCCTGCCAACCTTGCCTTTTAAACTATACAATACCACAATACCAATCGCACAAAATTGCTGCTATGTTGGGGTCTCTAAGATTTTCTGTACCAACATCGCTACTTAATCTTCATCCTATAAACTCTGTTGCATGTCAAAATCTCCCACATTCCCAATATTTCATATGCGAACATCCGAAAATATTGTACAGCTATATTTAAGTGCTACCCCCCCCCCCTTTTAAACTATACAATACCACAATACCAATCGCACAAAATTGCTGCTGTGTTCGGGTCACTAAGATTTTCTGTACCAACATCGCAACTTAATCTTCACCCTATAAACTCTGTTGCATGTCAAAATCTCCCACATTCCCAATATTTCATATGCGAACATCCGAAAATATTGTACAGCTATATTTAAGTGCTATTTACCCTGATAAAGGCAAACTGTAGGACGTCAACTCGCCGGTACACAATATAACATTTATCAAAACATGTAACTAAAGTTAATATACACAGCGATATTTACGACTTCTATTTTACCCAATCAGATGGAAAACACGAAAACATGAAAGTTATTGGGTTATTTCAAATATCACGCTAAAATTTTAGGTTTCCAAATTCGGATCAAATCGGTTTAGAAATCCACTAAAACCAGTTCAAAACTCGGATATTCCTGCGAGATGCGACTTATGACCGTGTTTTGCCACATTATTTCAAACCAATTTCCCTCCGAAAACGAAAACCCGTGGTTTAAATGGTCGCCCCCCCCCCCGGTTTTATTAGAAAACAAAGAAGAAATGTCAGAGTTTTTTATTTGCTGCATAGATCGGTTTGCATGGACGTTAAGAGGCAGAAACCCCCCCCCCCATAAAGTAAAAATGCCATATTTTCATTGGCAGTATAGATCGGTTTGAAATGTCGTTAAGAGGCAGAAACCCACTAAAACCAGTTCAAAATTGGAATATGTCCGTGAGAACGGACTTATTGACTGCGTTTTGCCAAAATACTTAATATTCCCCCTCCTAAATCGAAAAAACGCCGAGTCTATAGCCTTTGTTTTTTTCCCCCCCCCCCTAAGAGGCAGAAACCCGTTTTGTCACATTATTTCATAACACCCCCCTCCTAAATACAAAAAAAATACGCTAAGACTATTGCCTTTGGTTTATTAGGAAATCAGATAAAAGTGTCGCATTTTCATTGGCAGTATAGATCGGTTTGAAACGTCGTTAAGAGGCAGAAACCCACTAAAACCAGTTTGAAACTGGAATATTTCCGTGAGAACGGACTTATGACTGCGTTTGGCCAAAATGCTCAATACTACCCCTCCTAAATAAATAAAAAACGCCAAGCCTATAGCTTTTGGTTTTATTAGAAAACAAAGAAGAAATGTCAGAGTTTTTTATTTGCTGCATAGATCGGTTTGCATGGACGTTAAGAGGCAGAAACCACAAAAACCAGTTTAAAACTGGAATATTTCCGTGAGAACGGACTTATTACTGCGTTTTGCCAAAATACTTAATATTCCCCCTCCTAAATCGAAAAAACGCCGAGTCTATAGCCTTTGTTTTTTTCAGGAAATAAAGTAAAAATGCCATATTTTCATTGGCAGTATAGATCGGTTTGAAATGTCGTTAAGAGGCAGAAACCCACTAAAACCAGTTCAAAATTGGAATATTTCCGCGAGAACGGTCTTATGACTGCGTTTTGCCAAAATACTTAATATTCCCCCTCCTAAATCGAAAAACGCCGAGGCTATAGCCTTTGTTTTTTTCAGGAAATCAAGTAAAAATGTCGGATTTTCATTTGCAGTATAGATCGGTTTGAATGGTCGTTAAGAGGCAGAAACCCACTAAAACCAGTTTAAAACTGGAATATTTCCGCGAGAACGGTCTTATGACTGCGTTTTGCCAAAATACTTAATATTCCCCCTCCTAAATCGAAAAACGCCGAGGCTATAGCCTTTGGTTTTTTCAGTAAATCAGGTAAAAATGTTAGATTTTCATTTGCAGTATAGATCGGGTTGAATGGTCGTTGAGAGGCAGAAACCCACTGAAACCAGTTTAAAACTGGAATATTTACGCTAGAACGGACTTATGACTGCGTTGTGCCAAAATACCTAATACTCCCCCTCCTAAATCGAAAAAACGCCGAGTCTATAGCCTTTGGGTTTATTAGGAAATGAAGTAAAAATTTAAGATTTTCATTGGCAGTATAGATCGGTTTGAATGGTCGTTAAGACGCAGAAACCCACTAAAACCCAGTTTGAAACTGGAATATTCCCGCGAGCACGGACATATGACTGCGTTTTGTCTGATTAGTTGAAACCACCCCCCATCTAAATCGAAAAAACGCCAAGGCTATAGCCTTTGGGTTTATTAGGAAATCAGTTAAAATTATCAGATTGTCATTGGCAGTACAGATCGGCGCAAAAGGTCAAGAAACCCACAAAAACCATTTGAAAACTGGAATATTCCCGCGAGAACGGTCTTATGACTGCGTTTTGCTAAAATACTTCATACTCCCCTCCTAAATCGAAAAAAAAGGTCAAGACTATATCCTTTGGTTTCATTAGGAAATCAGGTAAAAATGTCAGAGTTTCATTGGCAGTATAAACTAGTTTGAATGGTCTTTAAGAGGCAGAAACCCACAAAAACCAGTTTAAAACAAGAATATTTCCGCGAGAATGGACATATGACTGCGTTTTGCCAAAATGCTTAATACTACCCCTCCTAAATAAAAAAAACGTCAAGCCTATAGCCTTTGGTTTTATTAGAAAATAAAGAAGAAATGTCAGAGTTTTTTATTTGCTGTATAGATCGGTTTGAATGGTCGTTAAGAGACAGAAACCCACTNAAGGCTATATCCTTTGGTTTCATTAGGAAATCAGGTAAAAATGTCAGATTTTCATTGGCATGCAGTATAGATCAGTTTCAACGGTCGTTGCGAGGCAGAAACGCACTGAAACCACCTAAAACTGGAATATTTCCGCAAGAACGGTCTTATGACTGCGTTTTGCCACATTAGTTCAAACCACCCCCCTCCTAAATCGAAAAAAACGCCAAGGCCTTTGGTTTGATTAGAAAAGTATGTAACAATGTCCGAGTTTTATTGACAGTATAAACTAGTTTGAATGGTCGTTAAGAGGCAGAAACCCACTAAAACCAGTTTAAAA
>QLIY01001983.1:0-22867 GCA_003260075.1 Phallusia mammillata
AAGACGAGAGTCAGAGAAAGAAGGCAATCTGTCCGGTTCGCTGTAGTACGAAGGCACACGATAACGGTAGTGAGAGAGGCCGCTACAACATGACCATTTTTTTAATGTTGTCTAACTGAAATATTTCGACCTTTTTCGACTCATTTATAACTATTCTTACTATTACTTTTTTATATTTTTGTTGTGTTTTACCGTATTTACAATCGCTTCGTTTCAAATCTGTGTTTTTGTGCCACATTATTACTGCATGTTATTGTGTTTGGCCCGTCGCCATGCAAGTAAACAAAATTCCCCAATGATACCGTCTGCTGTTTACACTCGTGTACATTATTGCGTAACAAAAATTAGGTCACAATGGAGTTGCTAATTAAGATTTGTATTTCTACAAATGTAGCTTGTCTATATATTGCCAACTTATATATGTTCAATAAAGGCTAAAATTTGGAGCAGCACCCCCACAAATTTTAGGCACGAGCCGCCACTGCCTACATGTTTTATTGCAAACGGACTGAAATCATTAAATTGTGGATAAAGTGTAACTTTTTGGTAATTTGGTTTATTCCATTTATATAAACGCTAAAAAAGTAATTGTATAGCTCCACCATGAAACAAATTCTCCATTGTTGCACGCTGTAAAATGCAAGCGAAGCATTTTTCAACAAATAAGTGCCAACTTGAAGATATCAAAAACAATTTTAACCACAGAAATAAACAAACCCATTTGACTTCAGTACATATTTCTGTTTATCCAATAGATAATAATTTCTTAAATGCCGGTAACAAAATTTATTAGATGACAGAATTCATCGTATCACTCATAGGATTTTCGATTTTTTTCGGTGAATGGTGAATGAGAGAAAGATAGATAGTAGAATACAATAGATTTAATTTTATTTAGACGAAAAGTTTTTTTTCTTTGTCCTTGTTTCGCTGGAAGTCTGTTAAACTTGAAAATAAGCTGGATCGAGTATTTTACCTTTTTTCCGTCTAACGCGGATTTGTTACCACGGTTTGGTCAAGAAAGAATGGTTCTTTTTTTTCAAATTTATATTAGAGATTTACACACATTGTAGATATTGGTCTAAAGATGGTCCATGTGAATTTTGACCCCGTTTGATTTCTCGGTTCACCCACAGCCCCACAAAACGTGAAATTTTTAATTTTCTGGTCTAAAGATGGTCCATGTGAATTTTGACCCCGTTTGAACCCTCGGTTCAAGAATGGTTCAAACTTTTTCAAATTTACACACATTACAGATATTGGTCCGGTCCATGTGAATTTTGACCCCGTTTGATCCCTTGGTTCACCCACAGCCCCCCCAAAATGTGAAATTTTTAAAACGGCTATACTTACTAAAGCAGATGATTCTGGAGTTTCATACTTTTTTGATTGGTACATTGCAGCATATTTTAAAGTATTTTGTAACTTGAAGTTGTATATATCCATTTTCACCCCTTTGGCCCCAAATATTTGTTTGTTTGTTCACATGTTAATGAGGTCAGAAATACAAGACTTAACCTGCTGAAATTTAAACAGCTGTGGATAGGGTGCTCCTTGTTGGCCGTTAAAAAATTCAGTGCAATCGGCTGAGTAATTACTCTTACAGCCCCAAATATGTTTTTACATCTTGTCTTTTGTCAAATTTATGCTCACACAGTGCACAGCTGACACAATGGGAGTGATTGACGATAGTGGTGCGTGGAAAAAATGGCTCTGCTTTATGCATGAATGCAGTCGTCACTTGACCATCTTCTCACTGGTTGGAATTAAGATGTTCTGATGTTAGTTATATTGCGTTGTAAACGTAAATGTAGGTCAACTTATTCGTGTTTCGAAACGCAGAGCGACAACGTATCACAATTTGTTACACCTGTGTAACGTGACTTCTCAAACTGAAGCATTAATAAAACTGTTTCAGAACAGGTTTTGGACATTAAAAGCCCAGTTAAGCAATCGTATTGTTGGTATGTAGAAACTTAATGACGCCAGGGAGCGCTATGTGCAGATTAAAAATCATAGTTCAACAAACAATGGGCTATTAAGAAAAAAATGTTGAAACTTTGTTAAAAGTTGAAATAGTTCGACTCCATGCTGTCTTTTGTCAAATTTGTGCTCGCTCAGTGCACAGCTGACGCAATGGGAGTGATTGACGATAGTGGCACATGGAAAAAAATGCCTTTGCTTCACGCATGAACGCAGTTGTCACCATTTTCTCACTGGTTGGAATTAAGATGTTATGATGTTAGTTATATTGCGCTGAAAACGTTAATGTAGGTCAACTTATTCGTGTTTCAAAACGCAGAGCGACAACGCAGCACGATTTGTTACACCTGTGTAACGTGACTTCTCAAACTGAAAGCATTAATAAAACTGTTTCAGAACAGGTTTTGGACATAAAAAGACCAGCTAAGCAATTGTATTGTTGGTATGTAGAAACTTAACGGCGCCAGGGAACGTTATGTGCGGATTGAAAATCATAATTCAACAAACAAAGGGCTATTAACGAAAAAAATGTTGAAACTTTGTTAAAAGTTTAAATAGTTGGACTCATCCATTTTCCACCTCATGAAAACAACGCGCAATTCCATGGCAAAAAAAGCCCAATTAGGCGCGAAAAGCGCAAACCTGCCCACTGAAAAGCCAATATCTTGGCCTCGCGCATAACTGGACGTGCTATCAGGCAGTCTTTTTGCACCGTGCAATTAAGATATGTTTGTAGATCATTTAAAAACGTTAGTTATACAATTGTTGTATCACTCAGTTTTGCGTCTTATGGCGGTTAATTACAGGCCCCTCCTGCCACGATCGGCGCCATATCTTTGGGGGGGGGGGGGGGGGGGGGGGGGGGGGGGGGGGGGGGGGGGGGGGGGGGGGGGGGCACACCACAAGACAATGATCGCTGACGGAAATGAAACCGTGAAACATCAACGCTAACCTCTGTTGTCTCGAACTTAGCATTGACCCCAGCCACGGGAAAAAATGTTGCCCCTATATAACATTTGATGAAATTAGTTGATTTATAAAAATCTTCTACACAAGCTTACTTGAGTAGTTTATTTGCTATGATTCGCCAGTGTTCCTTCTCCTATGTCAGTTTTCTTGCTGATTTTGTGACTGTTACAAAACAAAAGTTTCTAAATATTTCTTTAATACGACAAATGTCATCTGCGCAGTTCAAATTCTTACCTACCATATGCATGCACCATTTTCCTGTTACGAATTCAAAATATATTTGTGGGTGGGGACCTATTGGTTTTTGCTTGCAAAAACAATTATGTTATAACAGGGGGGGGGGGGGGGGGGGGGGGGGGGGGGGGGGGGGGGGGGGGGGGGGGGGGGGGGGGGGGGGGGGGGGGGGGGGGGGGGGGGGGGGGGGGCACAATTATAATGAAAGGTGCATAAATATGGCACAGTTTTACAATTTTTTTACCACAATTTTTTTTTTAATCTTATGATCAAAATTTTTTTTTTTTGGTGTGGGACCCAATGTAAACTTAGTATTGAAAATATGTCAATGTTTCAAAGTAGGTTATAGTGTATGACTAATGGGAAAATGTGCTAAGCCACCATTCTAGTTACTCTAAGTGTTTTAGAGATTCTTATCATGTAAGTACCCCTGACATGAAACACTAGTTTGTTTGTTTTTCACAATTTTTTTATTTAAGATATTGTTAAATTTATGATGAATACTGATGGCCATCAGGAGACTGATGAAGATGCTAAAACTTTAGAGGAACGTATGTCAGCCGTCAAACGTAAATCAACAGAAGAATCGAATATGTAAATATACTATATCTCATACTCATTACTATTCATAAATTTGCTATTTATAGTTAAACTCAATATTATGTTTTAGAAATGACCTTCCAGATAAAATTGCGAAGTTGGATGAAAATTTTGATGGTTAGGTTCTTTTTTTCAACATCTTGTAACTTGCAAAAATTAATTGAAAAATGTTTTTTTTGCAGATGAAATTAAAAGTGTAAAAAATGTGGAAGCAAGAAATGATAAAAAATCCCCCAGGTAAACTTTTTGGAAAGTTTTCGAACATGTATAAATATTTACATGAGACATCATAATGCACAAACACTTTACAAAAATATTAATATTTTCTTCAAACAAGTGTTAGTCGTTCTGTGTCTTATTGGTGACCACATTGTGTATAGCTGTACTATTGATGAAGATGCAAATGAAATAGTTGTTGATTTGTCTGAATTGCCAACTACTGATGGGAAGCTCAAAGAACATGGGACAAATGACGATGCTGGGTTTCCACCAACCCCTCCAGTTCAGGGGATGGAGGAAATGATTTCAATTGCAACACCGGTGGACTTAAGTGAGAGCAAAGTTGCTGACGAATTAGTGATAGTTCTTAGTGATGAGGAAAATGGAAAAGAAAATGAGGACAATGAAATGGAGAAAATCAAGAAGGTTTGGAATGTGTGGTATTGAAAACTAAACCTGAATAGTGTGTTAAATTTGAAAATGAAGTCACATCATTAATGTCTTACATATGTATGGTGCTAAAAAGCTCCAAAATATTAGTCGTTTTATATTTTATGCATGCAATGATTACATTGTGTTGTGCAATCTTTATAATGGGTGAATTACATAAGCAGCATACATTAAATTATTATACTGGGTCAGTAGAATTCCGGTTTGACATGCTTTCGTGTGTACATCCTGATGGATACATGTATTAAAACAAACTGCTGTACTGGGTGATGCCTGAGGCAATTCAGTAGAAGTACCACAATATGTGGTGTAGATCTGTCACACTTGGTGCAATTATGGTGACCACCAATTTAGGGTTGTACAACTGTGGATGCTTTTTCTCAACATTTTGTTAAGTTTTATCAATAATGAAAAGGTAAATAAAATAATGATAGTTTGGGTTTGTTCCAGCTTCGAAGTGAACAAACCACCCAAATCAAAAAGTTTCAGGATGATTTGAGGAAGGAGGAAGCAAAATTAATTCTGTTGAAAAAGCTTCGACAGAATCAGACACAAAAGGTTTGATACAACTTTACATTTTTTTAATCACTCTCTTACAACTAGGTCATCACTTATATCACTGCACAAAAGGTAATGCTATGGCAGCATACTGTCTTGGGTGTGGTGCAATCGGTCATAGGAGTTTTTCAGTAAAACAGTTTTTAATAAGAACACACATTGCACATATGATTGCAACATTGTTTTTGAATTAATAATGTTTTTCTTTTTCCTCTTAAACCTCCTTCAATTTAATAATATTTGTCTCAAAGCAGTTGTTACCCGTGATGTGATGTATTATTAAAGGCAGTTTGTTAAAATTGAAAATGGGAAGAACACTGTTGTTAAGTAAAATGAAAGTGTCTGTTTGTATGAAATAATATGTACTCCAATCTAAACAATCATTACTCTACATCTGCCAGTGGGAGATTTCCCAAAGCAATGTTACATGTTGAACATAAATCTAAAAAAAATTAGACCTAGTCAACTGAAATACATGGCATCACACTTTAAAACTTTTGTTAGTGTGGTGCCATCACCTAAAAAGTATATTGAGAATAAAGGGTAAGAGAAAGCCTCTGTCTCATAGTAGTTATTTGCCCAAGCACATGTTTTTTTTTCAAAACTGGGTTTAATTAAATTCCAATTTAAAAACATTGTAAAGAAACACATGTGCGAAATGTGAGACAGCAAATGAAACGTTGGTTTAGTTTGTTGTTCTTGTTAGGTATAGCAACTTAGGGATTTACCACAAACTGACAGAACACTTTTGTCATCTTACAATACTGTTACTAATTATGGGTCCCCTTCCCTGAAGGGGACACATATTGTTTTTGTCTATTTTTTTTTTTCTTTCTAACGCGGATTTGTTCCCATGTTTTGGTCAAGAAAGAATGGTTCAAACTTTTTCAAATTTACACACATTATAGATATTGGTCTAAAGATGGTCCATGTGATTTTTGACCCCGTTTAATCCCTCAGTTCACCCACAGCCCCCCAAAACATGAAATTTTTAAAACAGCTGTACTGACCAAAGTACTTAATGTAGAAGTTTAATGTTTTGTTGTTTGGTGCAATGTAAGGTATTTTAAAGATTAGCAGGTCAAATGTACATAGTAAATCGTTAAGTAGGGTATAGATCACGTAATTTGGCAATATACATGTAAATTTCTAGTTTATCTATATATACACACATGCAGGCACTCAATCATGTTAGGTCAAATGCAGTATATGGTAAATCATTAAATAGGATATAGAATATATCAATTGGCAATATATTTGAAAGCAACCTTCCTAGGTATTTTTATGTTTCCCCACAAAACAATTTTTTAAAATGACTTTCGTGCTTCTGGTAAAACATGATATTTTGCAGCCTGCAGCCACCAACCAAAGTTTACAATCAACAAGCAATGCTACGCAACACCGATCAGCGAATCAGGTAAGATTTTTTTGTTTTAGGGAAGAATTTGTAATTTTGTCAAAACTTTAAATAACAAAATATGAAATTTCAGCCTATCAAATCTGGTCAATCAGCAACAACCAACCAACAAAATCAAAAAACTTCTCTTAAAACCTCTCAATCGTCATCAAACTTCTCAAAGGTTGGAAGGTTTGCTTGTATTGTGTAGTTTTGTTTAAGGAGCAAACTAAAATTGGAGTAAAGCAAATGGAAATGACAGAGTGATCAGGACATAAATTCAGTTCTTCCCACCAATGTTTCTTGATGTTGTGCCCTGTAAATGCTTGTACGCTTTGTCTTGTAGAGTTCATCAGCACAAGCACAGGCGAACAGAAATGCAATGGCAGCAATGCTTCAGATGCCACAACTAGTGGCTGCAGCAGGTGGAGGTTCAAGGGATGCAAATGCATTGCTTCGAGGCCATCCTGCTATTAACATTCCAGGAGCTGCTCAGTTGTTGCTTGGTAAGTAAGTTTTGATTTAAATTCGTATACTTGCAAGAAGAGTTTCCAATGTTATTTTGCTTAAGATGAGCAACTATGACACAAAATAAAAAATATTAAATCCACGTTAATTTTTTAATGGTAAATGGTACATATAAAAACATGGGTATATATTGTCTAAAACAGAAACATAGATGCAACCCTATTGGGATGGTCATGGTGCTTTCCTCTACAAGTTTATTAGCTTCACAATTGCATGTTCAATAAGTTTCATTATTTTGGAACAATTAACAAATTTTGTGCACACATATTGTCAAATATTTATTAGCTGGAAACCAGGGTGATTTATCTGCGAAAGTGCAACAAATTCTTCAGCAACAATCAAAATTGCTGCAACAACGTCCTGCGCAAACATTTAAACAACAACAGGTAGGAAATGTTGCAAAAAGCATGAGAGAAACTTTTGAATATTCTTATATTGAATAGTCACCAGATGTGGTGAGATTGGTTGAAAAGGTTTACTATGGGAATGTCCTCTGTTTTTACATCCTTACACCATTTGCAATTTACTTGATTAATATTTTGAGTGTAATGCCTCCATCATGCATGACACACAGCAATGTAATGCTTTCGTAAAAACAAATTGTTATGGTATGCTGTCAGTTGGTTATACCATGTCATGAAGTTTACAGTTGTTTATTTGTTTTGGTCTTACTACATTTTGTCAATTGCGTACATGTTTTTTTCCAAATACTGACATTTTGGTCAATGAAACATGGTCCATTCCAACTCAAATTTACAAATATTGTAGTTGTGCACTTACCCTGACCCAGTGCTTCACCCACAGACCCCCACAACATGAACTTTTTTAATAGCTGTACTTACTAAATTACATAACTAAGGATTATTTGTTGGTTGGTGCATTGAAAACATTTTGTCACATTAAGTTAACTATGGGTCCCCTCCCCTGAGGGGGCACATATTGTATTTGTCTATATTTTTTTTCTTTTTTCCGTCTAACGGGGGGGGGGAACTATGGGCACATATTGTATTTGTCTATATTTTTTTTCTTTTTTCCGTCTAACGTGGATTTGTTCCCACGTTTTGGTCAAGAAAGAATGGTTCAAACTTTTTCAAATTTACACACATTATAGATATTGGTCTAAAGATGGTCCATGTGAATTTTGACCCTGTTTGATCCCTCGGTTCACCCACAGCCCCCCCCCAAAATTGCAATTTTTAAAACGGCTAAAGCAGATGATTCTGTAGTTTCATACTTTTTTGATTGGTACATTGGGGGGGGGGTATGAGAGAAACTTTGAATATTCTCAATAGTCACCAGATGTGGTGAGATTGGTTGAAAAGGTTTACTATGGGAATGTCCTCTGTTTTTACATCCTTACACCATTTGCAATTTACTTGATTAATATTTTGAGTGTAATGCCTCCATCATGCATGACACACAGCAATGTAATNGGTCAAAAAATCGAAGAAAAATCCGGTTTTCGGTGGGTTTTTGCTGGAAAATTCCAGTTTCAAACCGGTTATAGCCGGTTTCTGCCTCCTACCGAACCTCCAAACCGGATTTTTCTTCTATTTTTTGACCCCCAAAAACGGAAAGGTTGGGTGGCCACCCCTGATCTAATGGGTCCCCACACATGTGCACATGCGATTTGGTAACAGTATGCTGCATCTGTCTCACAACATGGCTTCTTAATTTGGAAAGAAACTTGTTCAACCATATATTTTACTTCAATGCATTCAGCAAAAACATTGTTGTCAAACAAATTTGTTCATTGTTGGCATAGCCACCTCACTGCCAAATTTAATTGCATATCAACATTTGTTTATTGAGAAACTCAGCTCAGAACATTTGGTGGTGCTTTTTTCGACAACATACCTTCATATTTTGTCATTGTATGCAGTAATATTTGAGTTTTGAGTTTTTAACTGTTTTAAAACAAGGTTTTTCAATGCAAGGTTGCATATTTTAATACTTTCTTAAAAATAAACCTGCTAATTGATCCACTGTGCTTTGTCAAACCAGCATAAAAAGATCATTAAGATGATGCAGAAGTTTAAGCTATTTCAAAATCAATATTGACCATTAATATTCTGGCTAAAGCAACCCTAGTTTAAAATGTAAAAAAAATATAACACTTCACATTTAGGTTAAACTATTTGGTCCTTTAAACCTAATTTTTCTTTTCCATTTTGTCAAACAAATTAGGACAAAGTATGTATAAATTGGCAACATTTTGGAAAGTTATCTTTTCAGTTTAGTTTTCTTGCATTATTTGTGTTCATCCCTGTGCTTGTTTTTGCTGGTGTATGTGTTATCTCAAAGAGTTTTAAAGCTGATTATTATGAAATTTTTTTTGTTTTGTTTTGCTTCAGGCGTCTGCCAAACTTGCTCTTCGCAAACAACTTGAAAAGACCCTCCTGGAAATTCCTCCACCAAAGCCTCCACCCCCAGAAATCACGTTTTTGCCTAGTGCAGCCAGTAACGAGTTTATATGTCTGATGGGGTTAGAAGAGGTTAGAGTTTGTTTTCGAAAAATTTGTAAAGTCCATTATTTCAAATATTGATGTTAACAAATTCATGGCAGAAATTCAACAATTAAATATACAAATGTGTGTTAATTATGATGATTTGTTGCAAACAGGTTGTTACAAAAATCCAACAACTGCAAAGTAAAGGCAGCAAGACTGATGATAGTGTTCTGCCTCCATTTATTTGTGTGCAATGTAGGTTGACACTATGTTAATAGGAATATAAAAATTAAATATCAATATGTTAAAAACTGGGCAACTTCTGCAGGTGAAAAGGATTTCAGTCCTCTGTGGAAGGTAAATAAGGAGGGAGACCAAGTAATGTGTTTGCAGTGTGTTATGAACAACCAAAAAAAAGCTCTCAAAGCTGAACACACAAACCGACTGAAAACTGCTTTTGTTAAAGCTTTGCAACAGGAGCAAGAAATTGAGCAAAAAATACAACAACAGCAACAACAGCAGGTAAATTTTGCACTTAATGGTTATCACGAACTTGACACCATTCGGAATGGATTAGGCTGCGGTGTGGCTAGAAAGCAATGTTCTGTCATATGTTTGCCATTGTTACTTTGTTTTGCTTTTTAATAAAAATTTAAGGCACAATTTTCCGTCTGTGCTATGTTATGACTGATTACGGGTATCGCTGCAGATTTCAAAAATGAGGATCAAATATATGTTCGACGTGTTGTTGAGACAGAGCCATACTTTAAACAAAAGATTTAGTCCCTTACAGAAATAAACTCTGTTATTGTGTATTTATGTATAGAAATCATCTGAAAAACTTAGTAGCAATGACACACTGGAGGCCGCTGTTGCAGCAGCCGCATCACAACTTCAGAAACAACAAGAGCAATTGAAGAAGTTGCAGGAAAACCAATTAAGACATCATCAACAACTTTTGCAGGTTTGTGAAGTGTTGGATCTCACATTTTTGCAAATCCTGTAAAAATTGACCACATTTGGTCTGAGTTCTGTCTCCTGCATGGCCATGAGTCATGTTTGTTTGTAATATTGTCAAAGATGATGAGTTGGCTCCTTTGTGGTCGAAAGTAACAAGTTGGATACTTTATGGGTCAACATCTGTAACAAGTTCATTTGATCAATCGAAATGCATTCAACAAATACTACCAGTACCATTTTGTGGACAAAGTTGCACATTTCCAATCACCTGTGTCCTAAAAAAGAGTTTCGGATACACGCAGCTGTGATGACCTTTTTCAAGTTGATTTCCTAAACAATTACAGTATAAAATGCCGGGAAATAACAAAGTTAAAAATGATCATAGTTGATAAGATTTAACTGAATAACATGATAAATTTGTAAAGGTCAATATTTGTAAATAAGTAACATTATACAATGCCACGAACCAACTGAAACTAGTTAAAAAAGTAAATGTCAGTCCTTCTTAGTTAATGGTATGTGTGGTAAATATGAAGAAGTTAGACATAGCAGTTTTAGGTTAATTTCCGATCAAATTTGGACAGTTTGTAAAAAATACCATTTGTAGGTGCCGATTGAATGAGATTTGGATATATTAAGCAGAATATTTATTGAATGTTTTAACTTATAGTTCCAAACTTGATGTTGTTTGTTTTAGAAATTGCAATATTTACAACTTTGTATGTGTGTTACAAAGGTTACAAAAACACTGGCTACTATGTGATGCAATAGAACATAAGTTATGGAAAAATATTAACATTTCAAAGTATGTTATAGTGTATGTACAATGGCAACATGTGCTAAACCACCCTTCTAGTTGATGCATTGTAAAGTATTTGAAAACATTTTGTAACATTGTGTTTGGATATGTATGTAATTCCCGCAAAATGGTGTTGGGAAACATATAGAATGAAATGCATGTTACCAAAAACCTTGTTGAGAGGTCATTGAGCTTGGCTGCTGAACCAGAAGTATACACATTGGGAGAGAAAGTTAAGAATCATTTGACTTCCTAATTATTCTGTGTCTTTAACACTATTTGGATTCTCAGAAAGAAATACACTCTGTTTTGTTTGCAAGGGGGGGGGGGGGGGGGGGGGGGGGGGGGGGGGGGGGGGGGGGGAATTTGATTTGTTTTTTTCCTCAAAATTATTATGTTTATTTCTGGGCGCTGAAAAAAAAAAAAAATATTAGTTGATTGATTATGCTCTCAGCTAATTTGTCCTTACATAACATATTTCTTTCTTAGAGAGCACAACAGCAGATTCAACAGCAGCAGAGAAATTTTGCAGCAAACTTTCGACCAACTGCTCAACAGATTCGTAATGCAATGGCCCCAGTTCAGTTTGGGTTTAATTCCAGTGGAGGTTTGTGTGAATTCTTGATCTGTTTATGTAATAATCCAAACTACATTAAACTAATTTTGTGGGACTTATTTGTGAGCATGTTTGTAATCTCTTGTATATCCTTTTGAGAATAGTTGTGTCCTCTTTATGTATTTTAGCGTCTCTTGTGTTAAGTGTAAACCCTACCTCATACATTCGGCGGAATCCCCCTTATTGATTCCCTGCCTCAACCGATTGGTTTGTTTCAACTGTGTTATATTTTAGGTTCGTCAAAAAAAGTCGATCGTCAATTCCTACTGGACTTAATTCCGTCTCGTGGCTCGCCTTCTTCCAATTCATCCAAGTTGCAAAACAAAGGAAAATGGAAATAACAAAATGACGAAGTTGATGTCATTTGAAGTTAAGAAATGCATTAACAAATGATCGACCAAATTCTTATATATCGGGTAGACGCTTGTAAATGACGTAAAAAACTATATTGTTTGTCATGATGGCTATGCTTGAATTTTATCGGCATCAGATTTGTTAAAACTGTTTTCTATACTTTGTCTGGTCCCAAACGTTTGTAAAATATTTTTGTGTAACTTTGTGTGTAAAATCGTTGTGATTTAACAAACTCAAGAATAAACGAGACATCATTCGTAACTTTTCGTAATTTATTGTGAAGTTATACTGCTTTCTTAGTAAAGCATCATTCAGGGCTCGAAGGGCTGCCACCGCTCCACATCCTCCATCGGTTTGTTACTGAAACAATAACACCTATCACGTAACAATCGATGCTAAGTGTCACGTGACCTACCCCATTCCTTTCCTGCTATTCCGGGTCTCTCTTGATACCAATAAATCCCATACGGTGTAGTATTGTGATACTGCCGTGGTAAAGTTGGGTCGCGCACTCCCGTGCTATAATCCCCAATTGTATAACGGTGTTGGGCGTATCTGCATTTTTTATTATTTAATCTTGTTGAAACACAGTTGATAAAATTATAGTTTGACAAAATTGTCAATGAGACTGCTAATGCTTGTACGCACAAAAGGAAGAAACGAGGCATTAAACCACAATTTCTACCTTGAATACATATTATTGAGCGCGTCTTCGTACATAGACAACGGATGCTTGTATTCCATTTTCAACAAACCAAGTGGCTTTGTGATTCTTAGTGAGGGGTGTTGAATAGGATCTGTCAAGGACGGAAGTCGATGTTCGTCCTCCTGCTCGACCGTTTCCTCTGTTTAAAAATGTTGTGCACTGCTGTAAATGATTAATCGGGTATAGAAGCTTTGGTTATTTGAGTTTTTTGTCAGTTTATTGACCCTGCAATTAGCGGTGGGATTCAATTTTTTTCAGCCGGTTCTGTTAAAAAAAAGTCCTTTGACAGTAACCAGCAATGCTAACCGGTTCGATAGAACCGGCTGAATCCCACCACTGCCTGCAATGAAACGTTGTCATGCTGGATATCCAGACAATCTCTCGAAACTACAACAAGACCCCACTGCTACAAATTGAGTATAGCCTGTTATGTGGTTTGTCGAAAAACCAATTATAGTTTTACTTTTAGCTCACCTTCGCCGACCTCTTGGACTGGATGATGTTTTGTTGAGGTATAAGGAGTCCACGAAGCTTCGCGATTGATGCTGTTATTATGACAACGCCGATTGATGAAGTTACCAGGGATGTATGTCATGTCTGCTATGTAGCTACGGTTCTGGAATTTTTTTCTGTTTTACATTGGGAAAGGAAGGTTGTTTCGAAACCTATTTTAGCCGTAATCGACAAGTGATTTTTTTGCGTTAAACACGTACATTCTTTGTATGATGGTCGATATAAATTTGCATGGCAAGTATCGGAGTTTTTTTTTTCTTTACCTGTTTTGTAAAAAATATGTCAATTAACAGGTGAAAGTTATATTTTTACTTACAATATTCGGAAAATAAACGTTCGGCCTTTCATTGTTCACGTTCCACGTCACAAGTCGCGGTGTGATAGGAACTCTTGCGCGTCTGCGACACAACAATAAAGAAAAAGTCAAAATGCAGACTGATCATGGCGTTTTTAGTGTGACCTCCCGAGTAAAAAAGAACATCATTAAGCACTACATTTTTTTAAATTATCAGCTACAGTTTAGGGTAAAAGGTTGTTACATTCTACCAACCTAAACAGCATATATGTGCGCAGTAAAATTACTATCATAGTGGTAAGGTCGCAGATTTGTTTTCTTATAATATATAAGTAGCCTACCAAAATAAAGCTTTTTAGATTTGCTGTAACTGAAAAAAAACCCGTAAACCGCTTTAAACATTTATGTTTAGCAAAATAACGAAGAAATGAAACAATATGTAAATTTGGGGCACTTTGTAAACTATTGTAGTCTGTTATCTAGAACAGATGCTAAAATTAGTTTTGGATTTAGATTTTATGCCAAAATTCCACACACAAAATACCAAAGTAGGCCCGGTTACAATTTTGTTTCAAATTAAGTCTACTATTGGTCCGGAACACAAAAGGTTCCGGTGAAAGTAAAAATCCGCCGCTGGAATCATTTCCTTTTTTTTATTGTAACATGGAATGAAAGTCTAGCAAATATCGTGTCCAACGATGCTTATCTTTTAACTTGAAATTAATGTTTGCTGGGTATGCTTGCTCACTTTTCCCTTTCGATTGTTTCCATGTCAACTCGCTTTAACGCCACGACGTCTGACATTGAATTCATGGCAATACCAGGATTCTTTACTGCTTTTGATGATGACACTCTTTGCCTAAAGTTTCAATTAAACCTGAAATAAAGCTGAAGAAAGAGAAAACGTTTACATATATACATTAAGTAAAGAAGAACTAAATTTTCTAGACAAACGCTGAAACGTACTAACATTACTTAAAAAAGTACATCTCTGATTTGACATGCCTTCCAGCAAGATGTAGGCTACTGCAAACGATATTCCATCACATTCATTTTAATAACGCGGGGACAACGTGAAGGATGTAGGGTGTTTCAAAATTTAAAACCACAGCACTTTTATGCTATAATATTATGTTGGGTCTAACGAAATTTGTGAAAAGCAATCACGCAATCCACTACATGTGTTCATTGATTTGAAACCAATAAATAATCCCACGGTACACAACACTCACATCCTGTACACACAAGAAATACTTTTGACACGCAGTATATTCAAGTTTTTTTGTTCGGACAAAAATAAACATTGTACAACTCTATTTCTTTTCACATTTTGCCCGCCTCATTGTCATGCCTCTTAAGCCTTTTGTCACGACCGCCCTCTTTTCAATGTAACGTCATTCGAGAACAAGCTAGTCAATTGTTTTGATCACATGACCACGTTCTCCAAGAGCTAAGGGGTCAAGAGGTGTGCACCCCCTACATTTGCCTCTGATAGCCGATGAATAAAGGACGTTTAAACAGAGTTATTTGCAAGGTTAAACATGGAGACATTATTGTGAATTAGGAAATGCATATCATAATCAATTTTCGCCAGCTGACTACAAAGAGGACGATGGTGTAACGACACAAAGATTATCTATGCTCGACGTTTCTAATACCCCAAAACAGACCTGACAAGTAGAGAATAGTGCGGCTGCTTTACTGTACTAGATTTGCAACAATTTATTGCAAAGCCTTGACAAGCTAGGTTTACAAACTCTCAATCACATAGTGATTGAAAATAGGCGTGTTTTGCCTTTGTAACTTCCTGAAGTTTCATAGTTACTGGGCTTGTCTGGAACTGTAACTTTGTTATTTGATCAGCAAGGAGATTATAAGGGTCATTCGGGATTGGATTTTGAGCAACAATCTGGTAACCATTGACATTGCGTCATAACTGTTATTACCACTAGCATAAGGTTGGTAGGGCATGCAAAGTTTAAAACGACTTCAACAATTTTATACAAAGGTCAATGTAGTTAGGTTTAACAGTTCAAAACAATATTGGTCAACTCAAAATGGAAAGAGCAGCACAAACTGAAATGTAAGTACTTGCCTGAGCCAGACATTTTATAATTTTGTAAAAGGCTATCAAACCTATCAATTTTTATCAGTCTTGGAATTTAAATCTAACTTACCTTATTTGTCAAAAACATGATTACCCTACGTTGCTATCCAACAAGTCTCATTTTTTGTCAAAATCTTCGTTAACAAGTGCAGCTATGACATAATAAACGCAACACATCACAAACGTTTTGCATTGCAAGTCTAATTGTGTTTTCAATTACTGCTGGGCACGTAAACAGTTTCTCTAAAAATAATGGCACAACCAACCGGAGACATTGAGTCGTAAGTAAAATTAAACGTAATCTACTGTTATTATTTAATTTTAAAAAGTAATGTTAAATTACCTTGCAGCGCTCAAAACAAAACGATTGTTCAACACATCCCCAACTTCTCACGACTACATCCTGTTATTCCGAAGTGTTACGTGCCAGAGTGGAAAACTGACATGGTAAATAGGAACAGATTAATTCAGGTAAGACTCTGTTTGTATTTAGATGTCGCTCATAAGCTGGCCGCAATAACACCCCGACCCAAGTTTGGTCCTATACCATAGTCTTTACATACCCTAGTCTGAAAGCGCACATACATTAAAAAAAGACTGTGGTCCTACAATGTTTACTTTCCTCATGTCACCTTCTTCAAGGTTGTCGTACTGGCGCAAAACAGCATATAAAGCGTTTTTTTCACAAGCCTTAGTAATGGCTTAAAAAGTTGCTGTAACTTTTTATAAGGATCGTTATCTTCTCGCGTATGAAATGATGTGTCGTAGCTTGGTCTGAGTACCGTTTATAGCTTCCCATTTTCTTATAGTGTAGGCTAGCTGTCATTTTTCTTGAAAACTGCATTCCTTACCAGTGATTTTCCGGTTGGTCAAAGGCACAAAGAAATTATTTCGAAACATACTTAGACAGACGTTTTATTTATTTCTCTTCAGAATGCAAAACTGTCTGGAATATACCCTGGTCCGCATGACGAAAGCTTATTTCTCGAGAAGCGGGAGCGTTTGACACATGGAGAAAAACGAGGCTTCGTTGAGACCAAAACGCTTTCACCTGACCGGAAAACCCTCCTACGTCCACCATTTCCATCTCATATGTCGCGATATCAGAGTGAATTAATGTACAGGCGGGACCCCTGGGAGGAATAAGCACACACAAAAATACCGCCACATAAAAAACGTCTATTGTGTATAAAATACGTCATCGTTCAAGATTTTAATCAAATTGAATTCATGACAATTATAAGTGTAACGGATTTTTTTTTCTCAACGATTTTTTTGACTTGTTGAAAATGATTAAGGTATCGCCATGCGAAATCGCTTTGTAGTCCAAATTTCACTTTCGGTAATAAAAAACATAGGTCCTACACTACAGGGTGTTAAAACTTTACCCACTACGTCGGGGCGTTATTCACGTGGATGCTTACATTGGATTTGTATAAGTTTTTGCCTGAAATCTAGGATACCGGTAGTACAACTATAAATGGGACACCAAGTTCTTAAGGTATCCAGAGAGTAAAATCCCTGGCTGTGAAAAGTAGGGTGGTAAGGTAGGGTCACTATATCTGCGTGAGCAAAATTTCGAACGGTTTCAATGAATCTCCTAGGGCTAGGCGACACCAAACATGCGTCATATCGCATGTTGCATATTTGCATTTCCAGATAGGCTAGTCCTATTTTTGACAAATTATCATTGCTGTCACCAAGATAAAAAGCCCAGTTTTGTTTCATAATAAGTTACAAAACATAAAGTTTTACAAGATCAGGTCCTTCTAACAGCGTTTTGTTTGCTTACAGGACGCAAAAAATCACCAAATTATAGCCTTTAATTCAAGCCGGTAAGTTGTTTCGCATAAATGTAAGTACCGGTAGCCTACATCGTTCAAAACAGCACAGACAACAGTTAAAACGTAAACCTTTGATTCCCTCAAGAAAAGATTTGTAAGAACTAGGCTACTGTAGGTTAGTCTACAAGGCGCGCACTAAAATTCCGCACATTAGGAGTGTTTTTGAAAATTATTTCCGGAAATAGATTTTACGTCAAAATTCCGAACATTTCCGGGGAATTCCGGACGCCTGGTAACCCTATTGCAGGGGTGGCCAACCGGTCAAAGCCTAAGAGCCATATTTTTTATTGTGTTACCACAAAGAGCCACATTATACACATAAGCACATTTGTTAAATGACTCGTCCCTTCCTCACACACGGAGACCTGTGCTTAGCCAGATCTATTCTAAATGTCGCACACCAACATAATAATGACACAATTTGACTTGTACAGACCACGGGCCAGTCATTTTCAACAATACATGGTCAGTACAAACTACAAACACTGTCTCTCACACAAACCCTCATTTCAACGAATCCATCAAACAAAAACATATGAATTAAAATCCCCCTTTTTTCTCATTCTATAAATAACGTGCGATGAGATTCATTTCTGGTGAATTGCTAAAATCTTTTTTCACTACCAATTTGAAGGCTAACTTGACAAAAAATGTTTATTTCAAAGATTTTCCCTGCTGAAAAAACTTGCGGTATTTTCATCTAACGCGCACGCGCCCCAAACACCTAACGCGCATGTGCCCCAAGTGCAAAGTGGCGAAACTAAATTCATTGCGACGTCATTAATGCATTCACCACCAACAATCGCTCAATTCAAACCCAAGACAAACTGCCGATAAAATATAACGTTCGTCATAACCCGAAAAACAACGGATTGAAGCATTATTTACTTTGGAACACATTTGTTGCAAATATTGCTGTTGCTTTGTGTCTCATTCGCATTGTACGCAACAATGAGCAATTCATTGTTCACAATATATGCCATCATAATCAAGCCATTTGCCACATAAACTGGCATTTTTAAGGCAAGGTTTGTGGCCATACCGATAATAAGTTTGTTCAAAAGAACAATTGTTAAAGTTTTACTTTAAATTTAACGATTTTTATACCAGATAGACACATACTAACCCAAATATACACAATGGCCCCAAATTTCGACAACAACTTAAAAGCCGCATAAAACCAGGCGAAGAGCCGTATGCGGCTCGCGTGCCGCGGGTTGGCCCTATTGGCAGGGGGGGGGGGGGGGGGGGGGGGGGGGGGGGGGGGGGGGGGGGGGGGGGGGGGGGGTATACGAGTTATATCTTTATTTTATACGATTCGGTTTTCTTTTATATCTTTATTTTATACGATTTATACGAGCCATGACATAATATTTGCAATATTTTGGCCAGAAACAATCTGTTCCAGCAACTCGTTGTTCGTAGAAAATACTAAGTGCATCTTACAACAGGCCGGGTCTAGCTTCACTTCTACTTGTAGCAGATATTTGACTATAGTAATTGTTGAAAATAAGACAAAATATAAGGACTACAGTCAAAAATAAGGACATTTCTGAGAAATAAGGACAATGAACTTTTCTAAGACATAGCCTATCCAAATAAGGACAAATCTTAGAAATAAGGACGGTATGGCAACCCTGCCTATTGGCAAGGTAACCCTATTAGACCAAAGCTAAATAAATACAAAAGTAGTTTCTACGAGGGCGCATATTTATAGCATAGTATTTAAGCACAGCGATCTGGGACGTTCCGATCGAACAGTTTCCACCAAGGTGCTTGAGTAGCACTTTATCCAAACACGTATAGTTGGTAAGTTTGTTGGCGTGTGCTTAAAGCACACTTTAAGCGTGGTAAATAGTAATACGGAACTGTTTTACACTGTGACTTTTCAGCTTTGCACCAACAAAATAATTATGGGTAGGACTGCTCTTTTCGTAAGTTAGGTGTTTGGTATTTGGGTTTATTGATTTAAGCTCTTGAAAGATCAATATAACAATAAACTTTTTTTATTTTTTGGTCTTTATTTTAACAAAATGTCAACCAACAGACACAAAATTGTAACGTTTTTGCCGAGTAAACTGTGTTATTTATTAGTAAGTTATCTATGACTAAATACTTTTATTTGTACCTTGTCTTTACCGCTGATCCGTTCTTCGAACACAAGTTACGGAAGTTGTTTTTTGTCCGTTCGATAAGGATTACACTGATTACAGTTTATTGAAATTTACTGTGTTTCGCAGTGATTTGTTTGCAATTGAAACAGGCAAACGAGTTTTCAGCAGCAAACTACCACGACACAAGGAAAATAAGAAAACTCAGCAGGTACCGCGTTGGCCCTTTATTTTAACAAAATAATTCACATCGTTTTTTAGACATTGCACTATCTATAACAGCTATATTGTGTAGTGTATTACGAACTATTGTAGGTTTATAAGTTTTTAGTCTAGTTTTGAAATTTTGTTTTATGTTGAAAGTATTTAGAAGTTTAAATTTGAAGTAAAGTTTGTGATTAAAGCCAAAACATTGGTGGTGATTAGTTTGAAACAAATTGAAAACATCATCTTTATGAAGAAAAATGTCTTCATCGTATGGTGACAGTAATGAAAGGGAAAGATCTACTTGGCCAAACAAACTTGAATACCAACTAAGTTTGTTCAGTTACGTGTTGGGATTGTGTACCTTCTGGAGATTTCCTTATTTAGCGTATGAGAATGGCGGAGGTACGTTAAACCATTGTAAATTTTTAATCAATATTTATATTAGTAGGGACTTAACTCTCAAATAGGTAAAATGCCTGAATTTAAAAAAAATGGTGACTTTTGATGGCCTGGTGTATTGTAATGAACTTAAATTTGTTAGAATTGTATTAGGTTTTTGTCTTCTAATTTTTAACTTTGAGTACAATTTCAGTTGTTATGAATATTTATAAATTTATAATAAACATGCCATAAATATGATTTGGTATCATGTCCTCTTCAACAAGCCTGGCATACTGTGATTAAATATATGAATAAATGTTTTATGCAGCCCCATTTGTTTACATCTTTTTACTTCTCTACACACTTGTTGGCATTCCCTTGATTTTCCTTGAGATGGCATGGGGCCAATACAGCAATCTTGCTCCATTACAAGCTTTTAAAATAATCCCTGCAATGCAAGGTTTGTTAAATAAAAGTTTTGGAAACTTCATAAATGACACTGACATTACACGGAAACTTTTTACGTATATAATAGGTTTTATTTGCACTTTGATTATTTTACTGTAGTCACTACATAACAAACACACCTATAGAAGTTAGATTAAATAAAAATATTTTTTTCATGGTAATATCTTGAACTGTGCAAAACTAATCAATACAGGAAGTCGTTGAATAATACAGGAAAGTTTAAATGGTCTTGTAATTAGGCTAGTACTTCTGACAGGTATTGGAGTTTGCATGCTTGTGTTATCATGTGGAGTTGTCATCTATTTTGGTGTTGCATCCTACTACATTCTACTTTACCTTGTTTCATCATTTGGTAACCCGTTGCCATGGACAACATGTGGGAATTCATGGAACACCCCATTGTGTCAAACCTATTTGGGTAAGGTTTGTACTAAAGATGTTTGTACTAGACTTTATTTACTAACGCAAAAGGCATGGGATCACCATAGACTTTATTTACTAAAGATGTAGTAACAATGTAGTGAAAATTAAATGTTATTTTAAAATTTCCAATAATTGGAGTCAAAGCCAGCAGTAGTTTAACCACAGCACTGAGCTCTGGGATTATATATATACCTTACTTTGTGTCATTTACTGGAACTGTGTTGTTATATTTTTTTAGGTGCAAAGTGTTATGAGTCTGATTCATCTGATATCACATTTAATGACAGTCTTAAAATTTATGGAATTTCACATAATGAATCGTTTGAGCAGGTTGAATTATGTAACTACACTTCTAATGGCTCCCAAACATCGCCGAGCATAGAATACTGGACGTAAGTGGTTTTTGATTTGTTGCAGAATTGTTACTTAACTACCATAAACTAGCATTAGGAAATCCAAAAGTTGTGTGTCAAACTTAAACTGGATTTTATTGACATCAATTTGTGTTCATGTCTTGACCAATTATCATGTTGTTTCCAAATGTAGAAAAAATCTTGTCAAGAGAGATGATGTGTGTCAAAGATTTTCAAATCTTGCAGAAACATTTTTTGGAACAGAAACAACTGATATTATTGTTCTCCCAGTCTTCATACTAGCCTGTTCCATTGCGCTACGATTTATTGTGGCTACAATTTCACTTGCAAAGCATGTCCGATTTACTGGCAAGGTAAAAGATTTTAAAAACAAAAGCTTTTCATAATTTTGTGAAAACTGTTTGAGACTTTGCTCGATAATATTTATTAGGAATGAGGGCTAGTTAATATAATAGTATACACTGTTTTTTTGAACAAGCCAGGTTATAAATACACATACAATTATTATGGGCCCCCTTCCCTGAAGGGGACACATATTGTTTTTGTCCGTATTTTTTTTCTTACTGTATTGATTTTACTCAAATTGTGTTTTTTTATTTCTTCCCAAAGTTTGTCCGACTCGTTTTTTTTATGTTTGATGGATTTGGGTGAAATTTACACAGATGGTAGATATAGTTATNGTATAGTAAATTGGTAAATATCGTATACTATAGATAGAATATATAAAATGAAAGTATATCAGAAAGCCACTTTTCTGGTTTTGTTTTTTCTTTTTTTTTCTCCCCAAAGTTTGTCCACCTCGTTTTGCATTGAAATGTTTGATGGATTTGGATGAAATTTTTACAGATGGAAGACATAGTTATGTAGATGTGCCATTTGTTTTGTTGGACTCGATAGCCCCAGTATTTATCCCACTAGCCCCCTAAAATGGGTGGGTTTGTAAACAGTGTCAGAATTGGCTGAAATTTGGATAGCTTGTAGAGTATGCCATTTATAGGTGTCGATTGTTGTGTTCAACCCTGTAGCCCCAACATTTACCCCCACAAGCCCCCAAAGTGTAAGACGTATTTGTATGTTACTGGGCACCACAAACAAAACAATTCTGTGGCGCAATAGTGTGACAAGGGCAACCAGTTGTATGTTACTCATGTTTATGGGTTGCTTGGTGGGCGTTTTTGTGCCATGGCAGTTAGGGGCTTGTTAACAGCCCTATGACGTCAGAAACATTAACGGTTGTTGCTCAAAACACCTCTAGTGGTCGAAATTTTAAACATTGGCAGATTGGGCTGAAATTTTGCAGTACTATTGATTGAGTCATTGTG
>QLIY01001984.1:0-20451 GCA_003260075.1 Phallusia mammillata
CACATGTTGACGCACACCAATGAAAAACCCCATCGATGTGACGTTTGTCAAAAAACACTTCAACGTGGTGAACATTTGAAAAGACACGTGTTGATACACTACATAAAAAGTTAATGGAGAGAGTTACAGAGTAACACTTTTAGTTTGTTACAAAGAAAGCCCATATTTAATATTGCATATTAGCAAAAGCAATAGATGATTCATCATCAACGTTCAAGTGCACTTCTGACATACCCACAAGTTGGGTTATCTTCGATTCCAGAGGCATTATTTTATAGCGCAGATATTTCTGTCGTTTATTGAATAAACACGCACAGAGGGAGTCCCTGTTTTTTCTTTTCTGTGCGTCAGCGCTTTTCTTTACCGAATTATATTCGCCTGTGAAAATACATTTTTTTAATGAACTGTATTTTAAAACTCTGTCGACTTTTACGATAACAACAGTAAAGGCATATTTATTTTTGAGAATACATTTAGCAATGTACAAAGTCGTTTGAACATTAATTGGAATTCTCTCACACATCGTATTTTTATTTATCGTATTTTGTTATGTTCACGTGCACTTTAATGCGACAAGCAAAGCAACTTATGACATGGGAGGAGACTGGGTAAAAGCAACTTATCTGAAAGTAATGTCAGTATTGTTTACTGTGAAGTTTTTAATTGATCAAAAGTACGCGATCTTTCCCGTGTTGTGTCTTTTTCTTCCTTATAGAGCACAACCCTTAACTTGTCAAGCCTCCGTAAGTATTTGCCGCACCTACCTTTTTGTAATAAAAACGGAAAATAGGGCCTATTTTGCTGGTAGGAGAACTCGGCTTTTGTCAGTGGAATTCATGTGATGGATGCGAAGTTGTCTGTATTTATGCGCAGAAACTCGCAGCGTTTTAACTGACAAACCAACTCCCCCCCCCCAAAGTAATGTCAGTATTGTTTACTGAGAAGTTTTTAATTGATCAAAAGTACGCGATCTTTCCCGAGTTGTGTCTTTTTCTTCCTTATAGAGCACAACCCTTAAGTATTTGCCGCACCTACCTTTTTGTAATACAAACGGAAAATAGGGCCTATTTTGCTGGTGGGAGAACTCGACTTTTGTCAGTTGAATTCATGTGATGGATGCGAAGTTGTCTGTATTTATGCACAGAAACTCGCAGCGTTTTAACTGACAAACCAACAGGAAATGATCTACACGTGGCGGTTGGTCTAAAATCATAGTACGTCAGGATTAACAAAGGCGTTGTACCGAATCAGCAGTCGTCAATCATTTAAACCCACGACACGAACCTTTCGGGTTTGCGCTCTACCAACTGAGCTAGGAAGACTTTGATGGGCATGGTGAACAGTGACCAGGTTATTTAAAGGTGCACCAAGATATATAAAAGAGTTTTATTATTACCAAGCAGTAATAATAATGCACCACGCTATCCTGTATATTTTAAAGGCAACACTTGATAAAAAACGGCACATTACGATATGTAGCACAATGTTACATGGCGATCACATGCGTATGTTTATAAACATTTAGAAAAATGATTATATTTCTAAACTAACGTGAAGCATAAAAAAGTAATTTCAGTAAAAAAAATTACGCTCAGTCCTTTTTTTACATTACGAACAGGCCCGGTCCCTGGCTTGACTGTATGTTCTCGTTTCAAATTCAATATCAAACGCGTTGTAGATGCACTGGATAACAGGGTTGGCCAGACCGGCTTCATGCTCGAGCCGCATATCACAAAACTTAGTTCCAAAAGAGCCGCAACACCCCCCCCCCAATTTCGCGTTGCTCGCTTCGCACGCGCTTGGTGTAAACCGGCCTTAATGCTGCACAAAATTATTTGTCTTAACACACAACAGACAAATCTATCTTTTTATGTGCACTGTGTGTTAATGGAATATAGTCGTCAGAAGGCGAGACTTACCGTAACCAAACAATCTAAATAAAAAGAACTTGTGCATGTTTAAGTGCGATGCCTGGCGCGCACGGTTTTTCTTTTCCTTACCTCTATGCTGTGAGGCGGTCTAAGTATCCTAATCACGGGCTCGGGCGGTATCTTGGAAACAATAGTATATTTGGCATATTATAATAATAATAAACTGCCGTAAGAGCTGAAATTTTGTTCACACAATATGCCTGGTAGCAACAGTATATTCAATAGTATATACCAGGGGTGGCCAGACCGGCTTTATGTTCGAGCCGCATATCACAAAACTAAGTTTTAAAAGGGCCGCAACACAAAAAATCAAAAACGAATTGATTCACTCACAACGAAATGTAGACTATTATGACAATTATAGTTGAGTGGTGATATTGTGAGTCTCTACCTGGGCTGCAAGGTGTTTAAAATTTGGCTGATAGGAAGTTAAAGCAGTGCGGAGCAGTTCCTTCAAGTGTTGGTTTGTCAAAATTGAACGATGTTTTGACATCACAAATTTCATCGCGAAATAAAATGACTCGCAACAGTATGTTGTGCTGAAAATAGAAATCAGCCGGATACCTGTTTTCTTCAGGTTCGGGTACTTTGCTTCTGGGACTTGTTTCCAGAACTCAACTGTAGTCAGAGATTTGTGTACCATTTTTAAGGCGACATCTTCCAGTCCCCCCCCCCAGCAGTTCCTTCAAGTGTTGGTTTGTCAAAATTGAACGATGTTTTGACTTCACAAATTTCATCGCGGAATAAAATGACTCACAACAGTATGTTGTGCTGAAAATATAAATCAGCCGGATACCTGTTTTCTTCAGGTTCGTGTACTTTGCTTCTGGGACTTGTTTCCAGAACTCAACTGTGGTCAGAGATCTGTGTACCATTTTTAAGGCGACATCTTCCTGTAGTTCTTCCAGTTCCACAGCAATGCTTCAGATACAAATGGTACGGAAATTGGACATCCATTGTAGATCACATCAACAGCAAACGCGTTTACAAGAAAGGAAAAACAGGGTTTTAGCATTTGCAAGTCTTCAAACCTAGATTGAAAATCATCAAAGAGTTGTTGAAGTTTGCTTCTCTACTCTTCCACTTTCTCGTCTTCTATTTCGACATTTATCTTTTTGAGATTAGGGAAGTGATTGAATGTTTTGGAAATTAAATCTCTTTGAAAAAGTCTGAGTTTATTTTGAAAACTGAAATTTTTTGAGAAAGGTCTGAAACAAGCTGATCTTTGCCTTGGAGTGCCAGGTTTAAACTTTGTAAATGATACATTACGTCAGTAAAAAACATAAGGTCTTGTATCCACTTACTATCTTCCAGGTGAGGATAAGGTTTGTTTCTTGCATTAAGAAAAAGTTTAATTGATTCCAATAAATCAACAAATCTACTCAAAACGTTGCTTGTGGACAACCACATTACATTGCAGTAAAATGAAACATCGTCAAGTTTATCTTCAAGATTCAAATCTGCAATGAAGTTTCTAAACCCCCCCCCCTACGTCAGTAAAAAACATAAGGTCTTGTATCCACTTACTATCTTCCAGCTGAGGATAAGGTTTGTTTCTTGCATCAAGAAAAAATTTAATTGATTCCAACAAATCAACAAATCTACTCATAACGTTGCTTGTGGACAACCACCTTACATTGCAGTAAAATGAGACATCGTCAGGTTTATCTTCAAGATTCAAATCTTCAATGAAGTTTCTGAATTGTCGGTGGGTCTTGNTCCTACCATTGCAGGTGCTCCGTCTGTTGCAACACTAATAAGTCTATTTAGCGGAACTTCAAGATTTATTAAGATGCAGTCAAGCGCATTTTCAATATCCACACCACGAGTTGTTTCCTTTAATGCAATTAAGTCCAACAACTCTTGTTTTACAGTAACGTCGTCAGAAACGTAACGAACATTTACGGCCAATTGCGAGTTGTGATGCACATCTGTTGACTCGTCTAAAGCTAAACTGAACGCAGTACACTTTTTCAAATCATTTTGCAGTTGGTCTTCGAAATTAACATTTGTCAGAGAAACCCGTCTTTCAACTTTGTGTCTTGAAACTGGAGTTTGCGATATTAGCCGCTGAAGTTTTGTGTTTTTAGGACCTAGCACTGCAATCACCTCAGATATATTCTTCTTAACGAATTCACCATCTGAATATGGGTGTTTGGACCGGGCAATTTTCCATGAAACAATAAAACTGGCTTCAGTAGTTGTGTCAGCTTCCTTGCAGAAAGTTGTTAACACTTTTTGCTGGCCATTGAGGGACAATTTTAACTCATTAAGCTTATTCTCCGCAACTTCGACTTAGGTGGGTAAGTGATGGGAAATGTTTTGTGTTTAGCTTCGTAGTGACGTTTCAAGAACTCATTTTAAAATGATTAAGCGAAGCTTGACAGATCAGACACACTGGTTTGCCTCCATTATCAGTGAATGCAAACTCTTCTTCCCATTCTGTTTTTGAAAGTTCTGTTTTCCTGTTCATACTTTCTTTTTTTCCATTGAGTTCTTAACGACATTTTCTTGCTAAACTTTGCAGTTATTGCTAGTATAAGCCGCAAAATCTCTTTAAAATGTCAGCCCTGACTCACAACTTAATTCTGACTTTTGAATTGACTGCAATGCACCCCCCCCCCCTTGGACATCCGTTGTGGATCACATCAACAGCAAACGGGTTTACAAGAAAGGAAAAACAGGGTTTCAGCATTTGCAAGTCTTCAAACCTAGATTGAAGATCATTAAAAAGTTGTTGAAGTTTGCTTCTGTATTCTTTCACTTTCTCGTCTTCTATTTCGACATTTATCTTTTTGAGATTAGGGAAGTGGTTGAATGTTTTAGAAATTAAATCCCTTTAAAAAAGTCTGAGTTTATTTTGAAAACTGAAAATTTTTTGAGAAAGGTCTGAAACAAGCTGATCTTTGCCTTGGAGTGCCAAGTTCAAACTTGGTAAGTGATACAGTACGTCAGTAAAAAACATAAGGTCTTGTATCCACTTGCTATCTTCCAGCTGAGGATAAGGTTTGTTTCTTGCATCAAAAAATGTTTTAATTGATTCCAACAAATCTACTCAAAACTTTGCTTGTGGATTACCACCTTACATTGCAGTAAAATGAGACATCAGGTTTATCTTCAAGATTCAAATCTTCAATGAAGTTTCTAAATTGTCGGTGGGTCTTGGCATTTTTGCGTGTGAAATTTACAATTTCAAGAACAGTTTTCATAACATCTTCATATTTAAAATATCTTGCTGTCAGGTGCTCACGATGAATTATGCAGTGAACAGGAAGGAAAACAGGAAAGTTACCATCCTTCTTCAAGAGTCCAATTAAACCTGCATTTCTTCCTACCATTGCAGGTGCTCCGTCTGTTGCAACACTAATAAGTCTATTCAGAGGAACTTCAACATTTATTAAGATTGAGTCAAGCGCATTTTTAATATCTACACCACGAGTTGTTTCCTTTAATGCAACTAAATCTAACAACTCTTCTTTTACAGTAACGTCGTCAGAAACGTAACGAACATATAGAGCCAATTGCGGGTTGTCTTGCACATCTGTTGACTCGTCTAAAGCTAAACTGAACGCAGTACACTTTTCAAAACATTTTGCAATTGGTCTTCGACATTAACATTTATCAGAGATACCCGTCTTTCAACTGTGTGTCTTGAAACTGGAGTTTGCGATATTAGCCGCTGAAGTTTTTTGTTTTTAGGATCTAGCACTGCAATCACCTCAGATATATTCTTTTTAACGAATTCACCTTCTGAATATGGGGGTTTGGACCGGGCAATATTCCATGATACAATAAAACTGGCTTCAGTAGTTGTGTCGGCTTCCTTGCAGAAAGTTGTTATCATTAAACTTATTCTTCCTCCGACGTAGGTGGGTAATTGATGGGAAATGTTTTATGTTTAGCTTCGTAATGGCGTTTCAAGTTACTCATTTTATAATGTTTAAGCGAAGTTTGACATATCAGATACACAGGTTTGCCTCCATTATCAGTGAAAGCAAACTCTTCTTCCCATTCTGTTTTAAAACTTCTTCCCATTCGTTCTTTTGAACGATCGTGCCATTTGCATGGCTGGACGCAACTCCACGCATCATGACGCACACCAAGATCAGAAGGAGGATATCGACGATTGCTTTATTGCTGGGATTATCGAAACGGTGGTTGACTATTGTAAGAACTTGCCAGGAGTTATTACGAGGCGCTCTTACTGAACGGATGGAGTTATACCTCGGATGAGATTGCGTAGGGAAGCAAAGCGAAAAGGGTACATTTAGTCCTGGAAAGCGGTTGTTGGATGAATTCGTATGAGGAAAGCTAGAAGGATATTACTGATTTGAAATGGGAAAACTATGGCCCAAAGATAATGCAGCGGACTCGGAAGACTGAGAATTTGTAAGCGAATTTAATTCTTCAGTTTACCAACATTTGAGAGTCGACTGATGATGGCGGTGTTATTGACAACGGAAACTGGCAACAAAATAATTGGAAGACTGGAGCATCATAATATCATCTGCTTTAGAAGTAAGCGTAACGTTGAACTACGTTAGATTCAAAGAGTTTGAGCAAAGCGGACTTTAAAGAAAGTCAACGTCGCGGTTTATGATAAAGTGGCTTACCTTTTCGATTTGTTCCGGTCCAAGTGCTGAAATGGTATGCGTAAAACGAACATGCTCACTGAACACTAGATTGGAATCAAAAATAGTTTCTACTTACTAAGCCAAAGACGTGCATGAGAAGGCCATATAGAAGGAAGTTCAGGTTCGTAGTCGTTTGCATGTATTATCGACTTAAAAACCATCCGTTTGGCATGTTGCGGTATCTTTGACATAGTCTGTTGTTTAAACTTGAATTTATTTTGACGGCTAATGGCGTGGTTCACATCAAGAAATGAAGCATGGTCCTCGGTTTGGGTGGTTGTTATATAGTTGTGGTATTATTTTCAAACAAAAATACTCTCTTGATACCACTAATAGTTTTATGAAAATGTCATAGCCAAAACAGAGATAAAGTATGTCGTTGATAAATCTCATGAACAGCTCCGTCTTTTTCATAAAGCACGCTGCCTGAATCGTAACATAGTAAACGCCAATGTTGGCGAGCGATACAGAATGCTTGTCACCAGTTTATCTCCATGTTTAAGAATGGCATTTTTCAAGCGCAGGAATACAAGTTCGATCAGGTTTTCTATGCTGCGTTTGCTAAAATTACTCTCCGTTTCAAGCCAAAGAGACCTGGGGAGCGACGATCATTACGCTTGTAGTAATTCGCCATAACTGCTTTTGCGATAAGCTTCATCCTGGTAAACTTGTCGAGCGGTGGACACGCCATCAGCCGTCTCGTAAACTGACGATCAGTTCATAGCAAACTCAACAAATAAATGGAACTTTATCACCATGCGATAAATACCGTTGTAGGTGGCAAGTAAAATCTCACCCTTTGTGCTAACTACCAATTCTTCAGTTCTGTGTTCTCTTTAGTTATAGGTTTCGTTACTTCTGTTTAGTTGAGTTTTTTTGCAATACATCATATTTAAAAAGACAGTAACTCTTGATTTTTTTTTATCTCAGATAGCTCTGAATTGAGTTTATCACTAAACTCTTCAATGTTTGCTGAAACTTGTTGCAGTAAGGCATCGACTTTAGTTGAAATTGATACAGCTCATTTTTTGGTGTTGAAGGTGACATATTTTTTAACAGCAAAAGTCCAAATATTTACTTCATTTTTTTGCCTTAGGTATTCAAATAGAATGATAGGAAAGATGTGCATTGTTGGTCAGCAGGTTTGACAAAATTTTTGCAATGTAACGAGTTGTGAAACCACTATTGCATAAACAACTTGTTTGGATATATCTTCATTAGGTACCCTGGTTTTTTAGTCTTGAGATCTTATTTTTTCCCGACATGTCTCGCAGAGATCCACTTGATTTCTGCGTTTGAAAATACCCCTATGCGCATGCATTTCAAATAGACATTTCAAATATGTGTAGCTGGTGCTAAAACAGTCTTTTTTTTACCAAACCAAAGTTATAATCAATTTTAAAATAAACGAAAACCATACAATAAAAAAGAACACAAAGGGTATTTTTAGTCAATAATCGAAATTGATAATATTGCTTTGAAAATATAAGTTAAAGTTTGAACACAATCCCCAGGATAAAGCCCAGGCTTTCTTTCACATGTTTTGCTGTAGTCCGTGGATTTTTTATCATCTCTTACTGCATTCCAAGCAAATCTTTGCGTGTCCTCTGGCTGCCTTTGTAATAAAGTGGGCTACCTTTTTCAGTCGGTCAGAATCGTCACTTGTGCTGGTTCTTCCCCATCTCGAAGTGTTTCGAACTTCTCCCACAAGCTGTAGTTTCAGTTTTTCTCGGAACTGTAGATGACGAGCTGCCGGTGTGTCATAGTTGTTTGAACAGCAGAAAGGAATTTACTATGGACAATTCAACCATCCTAAAAAAGTTTCTTTGCCAGCAGAGAGTTTTTCTTGTGAAAGAGTAGGAAGCACAGTAGTGATCCGCCGTATCCACAGCATCTATGTGAGAAGTGTAGTCACAGACCACCACTGGCTTTTGGATTTGCTCTCGCCTTCATTTTCAGTATTGCGAGTGAAGCTTAGTGCATTGTGGTAGGTACTGACCATTAGGATCAGTCTCTTATCCTGCCACCTACGAGCCATCATGTTTCATGTTTATTTTTTTCACTTCTACTGGAGCCCTATCCTGTGCTTCTGAATAGTGCCAGTTATATGAATGTCTCGTTTTTGCAGTACTGTGGCGAAATTTATGCTGGTATAAAATCTGTCCGTGTACAAATGGTATCCACTGCCGCCAGAGTTTTGAAGTACTTTGTCTATGTAATCGGAAGTATACAGTAATCGAAAGCCTCTCTATGTTGCACTTTGAAATACTTTTCCTTTTAACTAAGTCTTTCAAGACACTTTTTTGCCGACTTGCACGTTTTTTTGGAGGAATACACAAAGCGGCTGCAAACTGTTTTTGTTCACAAGTTTGATCGTAAGGACTACATTGCGCTTCAGGGGCGCTGTCTTAAACAACAATAGTTAGCCCCCCCCCCTGGTGAAAAAATGTTAGATACAGTTACCCAGTGATTTCCGTGTGCATTAACGATTGAGACAAAATTGTTTGTGGGCGTTTATACCGAGGTTATTGTCAGCAAACTTGGAGAAAACCAAACAACTTAGCAAACCCATAACATTCGGAAACTTCTGTGCCAACATGTACATTGCCGAGTCGATGTGCGAATCACCTAACCATTCATCTGCTTGCAGCAAATCCGAATAATCTTGAGAATTCATTAAAAAATGTGGTATAAACTTGTCAGCACAGCAGCGTCTCGCCAAACATTTTCTCGGCATGCGACAGGTACACTACTATCTTGCTTTTAGTCTGAAATCTGTTTTCTTTTAGTCGTACACAACCCTGAAGATATTTTACAGGGGCCTACATATACTTGCCTAGATTTTTATTAGGAGTCGCTACTGTTGTGTGCTTGTTCCACTTTTTCTCAGGCTCTGCCGACTCTGTTTTTGTTTCCTTGCGTTTTGCTCCTATTCTGATTCCCCATCTTTATCATGCCGAACAAGTCCCTGATGCGTATCTGCATAAAGCTGTGCAAACTCATGCAGGCTCTTGAACCTTCTTCCGTGGTACCTGGTTCTTTTCAACTCTTGCTGACTCTTTTCCATAATAACATGCGTTTTATTGTCTTTCGTGAAGTTTTGCTCGACTCTGGTTTGCACCTTTACAAACATGTCGGCATTTCTTTGTAAGCAAGTGTGCCGCCGTGTCGCCCGAGCATCAATCCTGACCAAAGCAAAATTTTCGGAAGATTGTATTTAACAAATTTTTCCAAAAATTCGGGACAAAAAATCATTGGTTGGAACGTTTCCATCTTACTGTGCGTTGTGTTTAGCCCGTGTGATTACTTTTGTAAGTTACCAAACAATGCGTCGGACGTTACAGCCAAAGTTTCGCCAAAACGGGACATCGTCGCTTGCGTTCGAAAAAGTTTTCTCTTCCGAAAAGTTAACCTCACTATTGCGGCTAACTTTCTGCTGCAAAATATTCCAGCTGCCTTCTGCGTGGAGCGCGTCTCTAGTTAAAAACCAGGTTGTCATATGATACACAGACTTCCTGTCGACGTTTTTTGACTAACTCGCCAAGTTGTTCATGGTGTGGCTGCCACACAAATGCAGAAACAGCTTTTCCCTGTTACAACATGAAAACAACGAGTCAAATAGGTTTTCAAACATATTAACTTTCCTCAAAAAATCTCAGCCACAACAGACTGAATCAGGGGAACACTAGTGGCAAATAAAAGTCTGGGGTGCGTTTTCCCACAAATTTTGTTTGCGTCGCTTTCAAAAGACCCGATAAAATGTTTAATTGATGTTGCATTGTGAGAATTTGCGAAGTACGTTCCTACAGCGTACGACGATTTCGTACGCGTAAAAATCATTGGCAACACCTGTGATTATACCTTCCTGTTGCATCGATGTAGGCTGCATAAAACTGGTTTCTGTCATGAAAAATTTGCCTGGTTATTTTCTTAACACACCTGGAAGCTTTTCTCCGACCATGTTTTCTTTCTGCCTATCAAAAATTTTTTGATACGCCTTAATCTCGGTTTCTTCTAAAACCTGTGTATTTTTGGCTTCTTGGCGTGATTCTTTAACACTGTCTCATTTGAGATTGCTGTTGTCTGACTAAAAAACGTCATCAGAAAGTTTATCAATGCTTTCTGATTGATCACGAGCTGTAGCATACCGCAAAATTTTTTTTTTTTCAAGTCAACGCGATGCGAACCTGCAACAGTATGTTGTGCTGAAAATAGAAATCAGCCGGATACCGGCTTTCNTTTTATTCCCCAATTTTTTTTCTAAAGTTTTTCTCGCACAAAGTGTTGTTTTCGATACGATTTGGTAAAAGGTGTATTGGTTTGCTATCCGAAGCAACGGTATCGGTCACGCGCTTAACTTTACATGAATTATTGTCTAAAGAAACAAGGAATTTGGTGTTCCCAACCAGGCGACTAATATCATTGGTGATACTCCTGATTAGTCTTTGGGGTTTGTCCTTATTTGACCGGGATTTCGCAATACGTTGTTGGTTTCAAGGGCCAACACCACAACATCGACCGGAGTCACGAGAGCCCGATCTTGCAGATCAACGATCGATAGGTCATCCGGGAATGCTTACCGCTGCCAAAACAAAACTGAGGCTAACAAGGGCTGAACAGATTCCAAACATCTCAGTGAGCCCACGTCAAACAAGGTCTAAAACTGTCTCTTCGCAAGGCGCTGTTCCAAAACTATTGAGGGACCGTTTAAAACGTATCATGAGTTAAAAAATGGCAGTTTTCCAAAGCCGTTTTGTACGCATAAGATTGACAAACACACTTGTTGAAAATGCAATTAAGAGAAACCGCCTTTAGGCCAGATCAAACGGAATTGTACATTTCCACCACCACCGAAGCTCCGTTGCAGCCGAAGCCGACACCAATTTGACAGCTTAAGACCAAGTGTGAGAACCATTTCCTCAACTGCCGGAAATATTGCATCACTAGTAGCACTGACAATTGAAACAATACCTGCCAGTGCGGACAATATTCTTTATTTTTTAACCTCGTAACATCGAACAAATATACAAAGATGCTTTGTATGTGGATGTATCAATTTGCTGCATTTGGTTAGATGAGGTTTTGCGCTTCCCAATGCACTACCCCCCCCCCCCCCCCCCCCCCCCCCCCCCCCCCCCCCCCCCCCCCCCCCCCCCCCCCCCCCCCCCCCCCTTTTCCATGCGCTGCAACAATTTCGCCCAAGTGGTCAATTGAACGTGGCATAGTGGCAGGCTATGTCAACAGCTAATTGTAACTCAGCTTTTTTAATTTTCGTGCTGCATCTTTACATTTAAATTTCAGTGGTCCACTTAAGTAAGCAGCTCCCTATAAGACTTGAATGCTTCTTGGTCCTTTCGTGGTTAGCCAGTCTACTACGCTTTGGAGTAATTTTTACCTGGCTTAGTATGCAGTACGCATCGAGGGTTGTTGAGCACGCATTACCATGACGACAATGATAAGACACGAAATCGGATAAAATCGGTGCTATTCAGCAGCGACGGGACTCAGAGCGTCATGTGGCGCTGCAATCTCTTTTGACAAGACGCAGCATATATTGGGAACAATTAAGTTCATAAATTCGACCCCTCTTCGGGCCAAAACCTTTTGAATCGCCGAGTTTATTTCTCCAATAAAGTGACCTTTCACACCTGCCATAAAACAAATTGTGTAATCCCAAAATAAACTTTAATAGGCATCAAAACGTGTTCGGAGTCATAAATATAAATGTAACAACTATTTCTACCTTGGCACGATGATACAGGATGGTCTTCTCAACCGGGCGACCAATATCATCGGTGATACTCCGAATCAGGCGAAGGTTTTACTGTACAAGGGCTGACCAGATTTCGTGCGTTGCTGTCCGACACAAACAACACGCTTCTCGGCTTCCGTGGTTCGGGAATAATCCATTCAACCTGCTTTTCAGAGACGCGCATGCGGCAATCAACACGCAACATCTTTGATATTCTACAAGGTGCTTTCATTCCAGAAACCTGAAAACAACGTTTATGATATTATAATTTAATGAAACTGCTTGTCACTGTTGTGATATCAAATCTACTTACCACGGTAAAACCGCTAGACATCTGCATTGTTTTTTAAAGATTCTTTGTCAAAAAAAGTATTTTTGCAAACAAAGGTTTTATTGGCAAGAATTCGTGCCGCAAGACAAAATAGTTCACAAAGAGAATAGAACGTCTTTTGTTTGCTCAGCAAATATCCGGTTCGGACCAGACGCTTCAACTAAGATTTTCTGGTCGCAAATGCAAAAAAATTAGGAATGTCGGCGTCTAACAACGACGTCAGTTTTCGGACTTTTATTGCCGTTGAAATCGCGTCTATCACAGACGTCTTTTATATGCATTCTTCAGTCGAAAATGCAACAAAATTTGGAATTTCTACATCTAACAACGACGTCAGTTTTTGACTCGTATATTACTTAAGTGTTTTTACATGCATACTTAAGGCGAAAATGCAAAATTTGCAGGAATTTCGACGTCTAACAATGGCGTTGATTGGACGAATTTCAAATCTATGTTTTTCACGCGTCCGATAAACACTATCCAATTATTTAAATACAGAAGTTTCGATTGTTTGAAAACAACCAGTCTTCTATATGCTAAACAGTTTCTAAATAATAATTGCGTAATTTAAACACTTCGAATAAAACCAACTGAAACAAAACCATCGAGGTTTTGCAGTAGTATATTTAAACAACAGTTCCTTTGTGTGTTTGTTCAAATGTGTAAGAAAATATTTATTTGTCTGCATGAATATATGTTTTCCAATCATGTCTAAAGTTCCATTTTTATTTCAATGAACGACATACACGACAAAAACAAAACGAAACAAACTGGATGACAAGACGAATGAAATTGGTAAGTCAACTATAATTTTATGGAGTTATTTTTATGTTTATACTTGTTCGCCTCAATCCTCACTCTTCTTTGACACACTACTATTTCATTGATCATTTGGCAAGTATAGGATTTATGCTTCTCGTGTATCCAACACCAAGATTGTATTCCAAACGGTACTCATATCTAATTAGGTCTTTTACAAACTCATTGACTTCGTTAAAATGTTGTTTGTGCAGATTGCATTTTAAGTTTATTCTGGTTAGCTTTATGATGTTCTCTGTCAAAATTAAAATAATTTTGTTGGAAACAACCGGTCAAAATTAAAATGACAGTACTTTAATTCTTAAACCTAACTCAACTACTAACACCTCAAGCAAGAAACGAACATAACCCTTGGACTTAAAAAACACACTGTTGGATTTGCCAAACTTAGCACATTTTTTTCAAATTTACAAAGGTCTCCATTACCACCACTAAGGTTTTCTTGCAGCAGTTTTAATTTGCTCCATGTGGATTTGCAGGTATCAATTTAACGATATGTCGTCAAAAACTTAAACTGCGTATCTTAGAAAATACTTTTATCAATGGAATCAACCAACCAATTTTTTTTTTTTTTAATGTGTTCACGTGGAATAAAAACCCAAAAATTTTCAGTGCCAAGTTTTTCAGTGGGGTTTTTAAAATGACACATCATCTCCGCTATTATACCAAATTAAACAGTCGCGCATTGTTTGTCATCTTCTATTGTGCGACATGTGAGTGGACTGTAAAATGGTGAAGTTTGGGTAGGTTTCATGGAACTACTCTTTGAGGTTGACAGTTAAAAGCGCGGAAAAACGTGGCAGTTGGCATATACCATTGTTTGATCATGTGGATATTATACTTACATTCGTAAAAACTAATCACGGATAACACAATAATGACGTATTTGACAACATCATGCGGCCAAGAAAGAGCTTCTTAGTCTAGGTTCCCAAGTTGGGACTAAAATTACATTTCTTGTTTTGTATGGTAATCATATCACAGATTGACAGCAATTCATTGTTACGTCCATCAGTGACCTCCCTTTAAGAACTTGAAAACGTACGTGTCACAACAGCAATAAGTGATTGACGTCAGACAAAAACGCTAGTTAAGCTGGTTGCAACGAGAACATTAAACAATTATCATCAACAATCGTTTGTTCACTAAGATTCCAATTGAGCGATAAAAAACACAAAATTGTTTAGGTGTTCAAAAATAGAAAACGAAGCAATGTTCTTCACTTCCCAGTTGCGCTTGGACCCTGCGAGAAGCGAACGAACTTGGAAAAACAAACACATGCTGATGTTATCATGTATCAAATGAAACAAAGTTGTGAAAACATTTCAATCGACAGTGTTTATGAAATAGTGGAGAGTAATACCGGGTACACTTTCTTTCTAGGATTCTTTTAACAAACCCAAGTTATCACTTTCATTAAAATGACACCTAAATGACGTGTGTATAATTGCTCAGTTAGACACTAGAGTCCAATCTTTGCAAGTCTCTTAAAATGCTTATACTAAGTAAATATTGTAGTAATATTTCATATAATACCATAAAAAACATTATGTATATTGCTCATGCTACTATAGATCTTATAAGTATTGTGTATACAGTTGCCACAGTCCGCCAAACACCTTAGCCACGCCAGAATTCACATCAGCCGAAATTTTGCTAAATACCGATAGATAGCGCAAAGAGCGGAATTATTAAAATAGCTGGAAAACAGGCTTAGAGTTAGAAACAAATTTAGTAGGTTTCAAGTTAAAAATGGAACTAAACCTAAATTGTTGTACCAACACAAAAAGTCATGCATGGATTTCTTACTGTTACCGATTCCCAACCTCAATACAACGCTCATAATCGGTCTCAGAAATAGTGGAACACTTTAGGGAACTGGAAAATTCAGAACGTGGGGGTAAATTGTTTTGTTTGTTTTGGGGGTAAAGTTATCAAGACTGGACATGTACTCGTAGGGGAAAAAACTTTGTCCACCTCTCACTCAACAACGGCACGTAAAAAGGAGGCGTGAAAGTTACGCATATCTAGAAACTCAAATTTGCCACTTTGAACACTCATGTAGTTGTTCTATTTTACAATAAAAGGGATGACATTAACTGCCGTTGGAATTGTAAAAAGATAATTTGAAACTCAGTGTATAAAACCCTAGGCCAAACAGAATCAACCGTTGTACACAATAGTTTCACAGAATATATATTTCACCAAAAAGTTTTGGCATCTTTTGACTTGTAAAAAAACACCTTTTCATTAAATTAATATCATACTTGATATCGCTGAATAAGATCACTGGCAGGGACGGTCAGGTGTTGAACCAAAGCCGGTCGCAGACGAATGTGCGCGTCGTCTATTTGTTGAAAGAAACCACCAAATCACTCCATCAAAATTGCAACAGAGGCCTCTTGTACGTGCCCGAGGTAACCAACAATCCTTTCGGTGAGCTCACCCGCGTCACCGGAAGTCACGAAACACTATGGAATTTCAAAATTTGGAACATTGGAACACAGATACGCTCAAAGGTAAATGTTCGGCTTGGTACTTGGTTTTGGGCGCGTCACATGGGAGATGGTGGGTGGAAAAGTACGCCTCCAAATCGAACGTGGCGCGAAATGGAAAGAACCTTAAGGCAGTGGGTACGTTAATACCTGCAGCCGCAAGTCGATCTATCACTAAAAGGATGGGAGCAAGCACGCGGCAAAGAAAAGTTGTGACAAACTTTTCCACATCCCAGATGTAACTAAAGTGTCGCTTGTACAGGTGTACGTTCAACACCCGATTCGTTTTCACGGACTTGCGCCTAACACTGTCTTGGCACTGGACACTGTCGTTAACATCCTCGTCGCCGATTAACGTAAACGCGTTAATGTTCACGCCAAACAAATCCTCGAGGGACGGGAGATCTACCACTCTGACCCCAGGGAATTTTGATACACTAACCCCGACCGTGTTCGCGTACCGTTCATAGTATTTAGTTGCGACCTTTTCTAGTTCATGAAACTGGGGAAAATGTAGCGCCAAACAGCTGGAAAAGCATAAATTGTCAATAAAAAGCCTCTTGTTGGCGGCGCAATGTGGAGAAGACCTCTGTTGTCGGTCACAAATCGCGGCAGGTCGCAAGGGGCCCCTATCAGTGGTGCGTGCAGAACGTGAACAAAAAATGTTATGTTTGCGAGATGAACAAAACCTCGGGGCGCTCCTTGCGGACCAACTCGAGGCAGTCCATGGCCGCGATTTCCTCCAGCAACTCTTCAAACTCATCCAGGCTTCGAATTATTCTGGGCACGGGCAACACCGTGAAGTTGTTGGCTGAGGCATGAAAATACCTTTCCTCCCCGCTGGCTGTGTTGCGGATTGCGAACCCGAAACTAGCGTTGAGTTTGAAGGCCATCTCGTCCGGTGGTTGAAAATGTCCTCTGCAACGGTGTTCGCACTCCAATCCAGCGAAAGGCGGTAATTTTGTAGTCATGCCTCACGCGATTGAGTTTATGCTGCGTTCCGGGTGCTCTCCCTGTCACCATCCACGGTCTCGCACGGCGACGACGCCCTCTAGAAAAAGTAAATGAATAGTTTAGCTGGGCAATTTATTTTCGGATTTATTCGAGCTTGCTCGGGATAAGTGAACTCAACTTACCGTCTGGGAAGAGCAATCTGGGGTGGGTGATTATCATCATCGGAGTTGTCGCTGCTGTTGCTGTTGGGAAGCCACACTCCGGCTGAGCCACTTTCGTCGTCGTCCGAGTAGTCATCACAACGTTGCCTTTAAATAATTACACGTGATTTAATTCATACCCATGATTGAGAAACACAAAGCGTCATTACCTTTTGTGAGGACGACACGTCGCACCCGCTGGGGCGGCATGGTTGGGTTTTGCACGTTTTTCACCGACACATGGTAAGATCTTCTCCAACCGTTTTCTGTGAACATTAATCAAGCCCATAAATACCCAACGTTCAATTATGTATATGTCTACCATTTTGACGCGCCACCATCAGAAGCAAGTCGGTCGCTTTTTCCATCACTTGTTCGGGATCTAAAATGACAAGTAACATCTAGAATCACCACAAGTGTCTGCGGATACAATCAATTATGTACACGCACATGGCACACATGATCTTTTAAAGTGTGGCAGATTTCCATGTAGCTGTATTTCCTACCTGTGTTATTTCTCACGCCTTTTGTAAAACTCACGCTTCTGTTCATTGGTGCACAGTAACAAAAAAAAAACTGTGTTGCCAGTCGCCACGGTATCTTCGCAAAAGGCCGCGAGTATCGCGTCATACATCAAACGCTCAAATCTTGGGATGCGGTTTTAAGTGTGGTGGTCGTCAGTGGTTGCAAGCTCGTCGACCACGTGTCCCACGTTTTGGACAAGGCCACAAGAGCTCGCACCACCCACGTCATAAATACACAATTTTCACTTACACTACACAAGAATTCAACTTACCGTTTTGGGTCGCCACAATCAGGAGAAGACCGGTCGCTTGTTTCATCACTTAATTGGTATCTAAAACGAGGTGTCACATTTAGAATCATCACAAAGGGTCTACGGATACACCCGCGTACACGTGCATGTGCGCACACAAATACACACATATTAAACATACCGCTTACGAGCCGTTTTATTAGCCTCAATTCACATCCAACAAAAAAGATGATAATAACATAATCAGCAATAAAATGGATTATTCTACTTGAATTGGATCTTGTTAGCTTTCGAGCTGATATTGAAGTTTCGTTTTTTTTACACAGTCAATGATGTCACGCTTTAGCAAGTCTTTGGACGTCATCAATGTTGGAATTTTTTTCAAAAATGGCGAAACTTACGAGCCGATTTCCCTCGTGTGCTATCAACGCTTGGATACCCACGTTGTTGGCCCTCCATGAATCAGCTTCGGCCCAGGCAGTGAGGAGCACTTCGTCCAACGAAACGTTCAAGTCTTGGTGGGAGTTTTTCACTGGGGTGATCTTCGGTGGTTGCAAGATCGCCTCGACCAAAATCTGAAATTGTGGGAAATTTGTGGCAGGCTAATGGTTCCGTTCCTTGTCCATATAAATTTGAATCCATTTTGCCTTTTGAATTAAGCAGTGGTAGAAAAATTTTTATTTGCTTTGTGTGCATCAGCTTCAGACAACTTTTCTGTCGTGGCGGACCTCTTCAGTTGTCGTCATGGTAGTCGCGAACCCTTTAGGGATTAAAGTGTAAATCGACCATACCAGTTATTTCGAACCTGTCCTGTCTTGTGCGCAAATGTTTGGCTCGCAATTTTCGTGTTATCATGCTTAATGAGATTTCTGCTGTTTCAGCTCTGAGGCTAGTCTTGAAATACGGGGAAGTGTTTTCGAAATTGCCAGGCGCATATCATTTTCCATGTCTAGCTTGTTGCGAGCCTTGGACTTTATGTGGACAAGGGTAGAAAACACAAGTTCGCAACGGTAGGTTGAAGCAAATGTAACAAGTAGTCGTAACGCTGATGTTGATACCTTTGGAAAGGATGAAATCATGCTGCACCAAAACTGAGTTAAAGATTTTTCCATGTAAATTCCCCGGCAAGCGGAGTCGTTCCTTAAATCCAAAAGCTCGTCTTGAATATCTTCTGGCACAGTTGACACGTCAACCATCGCAGAAAATGGATTGCGCGGAAAAGCTTCATCCCTCTCCGCAAGATCGGGAAAATATCTCTGAAACTCATTTTCAAGTGATTGCAAATGCTTAATGATGTCTGATTTTAATTGTGCGCTGACACCAGCAGCTTCAAATTCTGAAACTTTTTCAAACATTGCGAAGTTGTCGAGATTGACTTTTCGGTTCCAGTTCCATATCTTTTCCATGAGCCCACATAACACATTTTTACATTGCAGAATATTTGTATTCGTTTCTTGAAGTTTAAGGTTAAATTTGTTTAATTGTTCAAAAATGTCCACTAAATAAGCAAGTCCCTGTAGCCATTGACAAAGTCATCTTTTTTTTCTATTTTTAAACAAGCGGGTAACCAAATTTCCTGTCGAAAGCCACCATACTGCAGTATAGAATAAAAGAGTTTCGTGGTCAGATTTCAAATCTTTGCACAGTTGTTCAAATAAACGAGAAGTTGTGACACTTTTCTTTATGAAATTTACCATTTTGATCACCGAATTTAGCACATCTTTCAAATAAGCTGGAAGCGTTTTGTAAGCTAGTGCAGGGGTTCCCAAACTTTTTTGGTCTGTGGCCCAAATGTCTATTTAATAGCGATTCGTGGCCCACCACGTGCTGTAAAATTGGGCACAAACAAAAAAATAACTCAAAAACAAGCGAAATTTTCCAGCAATTTATTTTTAATGAGATACATACTACTGAAATTTGGCTACAAGATTCAGCATTCTTTGAAAAAATTACGTTTTTCAAAACAAAGCGCATAACATCCACAGTATTACAAAACAGTAGAATCTATTCAAATGGCTCTGTGGCCCATTGAAAATGTCTTGGTGGCCCACTACTGGGCCATGGCCCACAGTTTGGGAACCACTGAGCTAGTGCATGCCAATGTGTCATGCAATGTACTCCTTTCACTTTGGGAGCTTTTTCTCTTACTTTCATTTGAAACCCCGATTTACATCCGAGCATAGCTGGAGCTCCGCCTGTACATACACCACACAACTTTTCCCACTGAAGCCCTTCCTTCTCAAAAAAGCCGTTTATGCTGTTCATCACAGCTTTTGTGGTAGTTTTTAAAACTGCACAATACAAAAATTCCTCTTTTACGTCTTTCTCACGCACATATCGAACAAAAAAAAAACTGGGAGCATGATGCAACATCCGTTGAATCATCAAGTTTTGATTTCCTTCACAACCTGCTGTTTGACGTCTGATGACATAAGTAAAATGCGTCGACTAATTGTACGGTACAATTGGTACAACTTGTACCATTCGACAAAGAAACTTGTTAAATTTTTCTTGCGCTTGTTTAGCCTAAAACTAACTTAACCATCTTCACAGCACAAGG
>QLIY01001985.1:11098-21583 GCA_003260075.1 Phallusia mammillata
GTTTACCGTAAATCCGCACAAACACGCGTGTGGGGACCCATTAGTTTTTGTTTACAAAAACAATCATATGTGTAGATCAAATCATGTGTATAGTATATTGATAAATATCATATAGAATATATAAAATGGAAGTATATCAGAAAGCCACTCTTCTAGTTTAAAATCCTTTTGTCACATGAACATTAAAACTATGTTTATAAGAATGCTAGCTGACATTGCTAATTGTTTTATGTAACTTTTTGCCAAAAAACTTGTCTCTGCATGTTTATTATCAGAACGGTTTAAATAATTTTTTTTATCAATTTGCAGATCATGCAGTACGTCCAGTGTAAAATATACATTTAAAAAAAGATACATATTACATTTATCTAATTTAATCTTTTGTACATCGCAGAGTCAAATTGATCCAACAGCAACACAGGAATCAGTAGCAACAGATCAGAACCAATCAGAGGTAAAAATATTAGACTATTTTTGTTTCAAAAGAAAAGATTTATGTTCTAACACGAGAAACATCCGGGAGTAGTAAATATTTTAAAAAGTGTTTGACTAAGGTAGTTTTAGTGACATAAATTTGTGCTAGAGAAACAATATCCTATTAAATGAATTTTACCATAAAATAGTAGCAAAATTTTGTTGCTTGTGACAGTCACTTTATTGTTTTTAATCTTTTTAGTTGTGGCACTTTAGTTATGTTCGTATTATGGCACCCTCGCTGCTTCCCCTAAGGGGTGCTTGCTTATGTGCCTGCCTATACCACATGTCTTAAATAGAGCGTCAAATCAACAGATGGCATTTTTTCTGGGCGCTGTGCACATGGTGGTGGGTTGCCAGGTGCCTAGTGTCACGTTGTTTTAAATCTAAGTCTGCACAGATAAGCTAAATCACTATGTATAATTGGCGTTATTGGTGAGCCTTATTGTAGGGTTCTGGACTGGTTCAAATTAAGTAAGCAGGTATGGTGTATAGGACAGATTTATCAGGCATGCCGAAATAATTTGGTAACACAAATTATCATATTTACAACAAACATACATTTGTTACCTAAATTAAATTGTTTGCCTATCTGTAAGCTGCCAACTAACAATATTAAAAACTATATTGTAAGATGCAAATATATAATAAAAGCGGTGTTTTTTAGCTCACCTGTTTTACATTATAAATATATTTTGTAATATTTAACAGGTTTTTAGAAATGAACCACCTCCAGGAAATGATGAGGATGCTTTTAAGGTTAAGCATGTGGTACCATTAATTGGATTTTGCCTTTTATTGCCTTTTTTATATAACCATTCTATTGTTTGTTTAAGTGCTCATTCTCAAATCTCTGTGTGTATTACAAAGGGTTTTGTAGATTTACTTACAAGATACCATTCTTCTAACACAGTTTTAATGACATGCAGTCATTTTGCATGTCACAGTAAAAGCATGACAAACTAATATAAAAGCTATATTACATGACCGTTCGTTACCACCAAAAATTCTGAGTTTGTTAAGCAAGAAATGTAATATTCACTATTAGACTTGTTTGCATTAACTCCAAATGACACTGCAACACAGGGTTAAAAATGTTTGTTTTGCCACAAGAAAATTATATTAACTGTAATAGACATGTGATAACATATGTTAGGCTTTCTTACGGTTAATTATAAAAAGTTGTAAAAAGTAAAAATTGCCAATTTTCTTACCCTTGAACTTTACACAATTATTGACAGAATTCTGAGAAACTCGAGGGGCAGAAAAGCAATCCAGAAACAAAAGAGCTAGGTTTCCACAAGGATAATCAACTTAGCAACCCACAAGTTGAAAACGAAACAGAGCCAGAAGAATTGCATGTCTCAACTTTAAACAACACCAATTATGTATAGTTTTACTGCAAACATTCTTTTTTTAGTATTCATGGTATTGTTTTGTCCATCTTTTTTTCCTGTCTAACGCTGGTTTGTTCAATGTGTTTGGTCAAGAAACAGTGCTTTAAATTTGGACTTATGTTAGTTATTAATCCATACTTGATCCATCTGAAGTTTGATCCTAAATGACCCAGCGGTTTACACACAGGTCCCCCAAAATGCGAAATTTTTAAAATGGCTGAAATGACTAAGTACAGCATCTAGAAGTTTTATGCTTTGTTGGTTGGTGCAATGCAAGGTTTTCTAAACAATTTTTTAACTTTTAACAGAATTCACCCATTTTCATCCTTAAACCCCAAAATAGTCATTTTTTGTCTAACGCTAGTTTGTTCTACGCGTTTAGTCAAGAAACAGGGCTTTAAATTGATTCAATTTACACAGATGTTAGCTATTGATCAGAATTTTAACCTCCTGAAGTTTGACCCCGAATGACACAGCAGTTCAACCACAGGCCCTCAAAACATATTTTTTTTAAAATGGCTGTACTGAATTAAGAACAGCACAGGAGTTTTATGCTTTGTTGGTTGGTACAATGTGAGGTATTCTAAAGAATTTTCTAACTTTGAATAATATTTACCCATTTTTCACCCCTTAAACCCTGAAAAATAATCAGTTTTAGGTCAGAAATACAAGGCAAAACTTTGTATCAACATGAAGGTGAAAAAATATACTTTTAAATGGTCTTTAAATTCTCATTGCCAGCTTGTCCACGGCATGATCACAGGTTACTAAAGGTCAACTTGTAGCTATAACATAGCTTCTTTTTTTCACAAATCAATTCAAGAATCAACTTAAACCATGCATAAATTAGACAAAAAGTGCTGTTAAACACTAAGGACAACATGCTAGAAAACGGTGTCAAAAGTTCATTAAACAGTCATTCGGCATCTGTACCAAGAGAGGTTACTACATGTCAATGATATTCGTCTTTCAAAACAAAGTAAATGCATACCTTTGTAGCAATGAAGTCTGTAATACAACTGCTTTCCAGGAAAGTTTGTATTTATTGACTTTAGACAATATCAAGTCAAAGCAAGAGATTTGTTTTCGGAACATTTATTTTTCTTAAATCAGCATAAACCTGCGTGTGGGGATCCATTTATTTTTGCTTGCAAAAACAATCATATGTGTAGATCAAATGATGTGTATATAGTAAATTGGTAAATATTGTATAGTATTTACCCTGCAAACCCCCTGAAATGGGTGAGTTTTTAAATAGTGTCGTAATTGGCTAAAATTTGGAGAGTATGCCATTCNATTCTAGTTAATTTGTGACATTGTGTATAGTATGTTTTGTCAGTAATCTTGTATTGTTTGACTTGCATCAGAAATGGTGTAAACAAAACACCAAAGCGTGTATAGCCCTGTTATAAACTTTGTACTAATTTTGTGAATATTTGTGTGATATGACCATTGCTTGTTATTGCATTGAATCTAGTTTATCCAACCGTAAAAAAATAGTTTGTGCTTTATTCCTTCCTGTCAATTTTAAAATATTGAGTGCCTGTAAAATTGTTCAATTCACAATCAACCTTTTAGCACTTGCAAGTAAACATTATGGCTAATTTGTTTGCACTTGTAATTTGTAAAAAGATGATTTGTTTTGTAATTAGTGTGTACAAAAATAAATAACCACTTTTTCAAATTTCAGAAAAGTGTTTGATTTAATTTGTTTAATGTGAATACAATATTTCTGAAAATATAAACCCTGAAAATGTGACTACAAGAATTGGGCACAGTTCTGTAAGTATTAGATATAAATTTAAGTTTAGGGTTTAAAACTAATGTAGTATTTTGATTTAAAGGATGAGGCACTAACCACAAACAAAGTTTATCCCCCAATGATGGCACGATCAAATTATGCAGAGGTAAGGGTATAGCTTATTGGGTGCAACCGAAAAATGAAACTAACAATTGATTTCTAGTCTGGGATTTTAGGTTTCTAGTCTGAATGTCTTTGGGGTTACAACAACAATCACAAAAACAGTTTTTAAATAGTTCACATAATTAGATAATTATACATGTGTTGTATTTTATAATTACTATACAGATGCTATGTTTATCAAATTCAAATTCAAGTCTTTATGCATTAACAAACACACTTTTTTTGCAGATTGGTCTATTTATGCACCAAGATGACCAAGCAGATGCAATGCAACTTAAAACGACTTTAGTGACTAGTGGCTTGTTTAATGACTGCAACATTATGCTCTATAATATTGACTACCAACCACCTGCTGGTCAGGCAAAAGCTAGTGCTCCTGTCCCATTTGTTAACAAATGTGACCTCATTGTCTGGATAGCTACCAAGAAGGCAATTGAAGATGGATATATGGAGCACTACAAAGCGATCGCTTCCGATAAGGCTTTTAAAGTAAAAAAAAGGAAGCGTTTATTGTTGTTCTTGCTGAAGGTTACTATGAGGATTTTTTAGATCGGGAGATTTTTTATGTGATACCTAAACTAGAGAAAGAAGGTGCGTTCATCAAAGCAATCCAGGGGCCAATTGATGAAATAAGAAACTCAGCAGTCGGTAGGAGCAGAACCATCATTAATTTTGTAATGTAGGTATTCTTCTTCTTTAAGTTTGTGTCACAGAGACCACCACATGTTTCTCACATTATTACTAACATATAAACTCTGCAAAAACATATCATTTTTTTGGCATGTCATTTATTTCAGCATGTCAAACGCATACCCAAACTGGTCAGTTTTGATTTATTTATAAAACAACATTTAGATATTTTTATTGGTGTACCAAATATTAGGTTCACTGATTTAATTGGCCATTCAACGATTTTATAAAGTTTCAGTTACTTGGAATCTTAAAATAAGTTAGTGTAGCACTTATTATAAGTTGTTCAAAATCATTTTTTCCATTCCTGACATTTGCATAGTAGGAAAAATTGCATTGTAGGCTTGCAGCGACAGCAAAGGCAACCTAAAACCCACAGACAGAACTAAGATCACTGCAACTAATCAATTGTAGTAACACCACTGTTGGTCTAGTAGTAAAACTGATGCTTTGTGTAAGATATTTATGTGATGTCACAGATGATTTAGCAAAATTTATTCTGTATTTTCGGTTTTGGTGCTGATTCAACAGATAACTAATTATTATGTTTAATTCAAAAACATAACTGTTGTGAACTTTTAAAAAAATAAACAAAGTACTGTACATGTTTATTCATGTTAAAAATTTTGTGTTAGTGTGTGAAATTTACTTTTCAAATTTTTGCAGGTAGATCAGAAGATGATAGATTGATAAACAACACTGCAACACACAAAGTGGGAACAATGCTAAACATATAACCCCACAAATGCCTAATTTTATTGATAAAGCAACCTTGTTAGCATATTAAGAACATTTGTTACATGTAACTGCTTTGTGTGTAGTGTTTTTCATTAACGTTGTGTTTTTTTGAAACAGGTTTAAAAACAAAACTGAACAAAAAATGTGTGAATCAAAACATTGTTACGTACATTGTAATCAGTTTGTCCATATATGATATATATTTGCATAAGCCAGGGGTGCACAACCTTTTCACTGTGATATATATATATATGTTTATGTATCTATTTATTTATTTAGCAAAAAGATTTTTATTTATATCAAAGACGCCAGTCTGTGTATTGTAATAAACTTGTTCATGTCCACACAAACTCTTCTCTGCTGCAGCATGTGGCCGCAGGATGTGCACTTTTGGCATAACCAATGTTAACGAAGTGAAACTTGCTTTTCCCTAATGGCAGAAAACTTTGTTATTTTAATTAGTATTTAATGTTTGATAAGTTTCATACAGTGCACCCTATAAGGTTCACCAGTGCAGCCGGTGAAGTAATCAGCCGTGTGAGCTCGTGCATCCATCCATCAGCTCTCCAATTTGTTGGTAGCAACAGTGCTTTAAAGTCATTCCTCATCTAACCTGTGGGATGTCACTCCTAATGGTCAAGCAACCGCATGCGAACCAAACTGATGTAGCCTCAGTGTCACATTATCAAATGTATAAGCTGCAATAGCCAATATAAACTCTTTTTACCAGCTGCGCCGATGATTCCTTATCGGTCAAACAGTTTGCATTGTCTGCAGCTTATTATTTATTGGCTGGATGCTTTTACATTTAGTGTTCGACTTTGTGTATAGTGTGTTATGTCAGTAATCCTGTTTTTTATATGTGTTGGTGATGGTATAAACAAACAACAAACAAAATGTGTATACCATTGCTATAAACTTTGTAAACATTTCATAAACATATCAGGCATGTTTGTATGCCTAATATGCATTAAACCACAACTCAAAAGAAGTTTACCACATAACTAAAAGAAACTTTATGGTGTGCTTACTTTTTTTCTTCCAGTAACAATACTAGTGTCTGAAAATTTATTTATGTAACCAAAACCAACCTTACACAACATTCACGCATTTGCATGTAAAATATTGTCCAACATCATCTGTTCATGGTCAATTTGTATGGAAATAGATTAACCGTGTTTTGTTTTTCAGAAAGTTTTCGCACACTATATTAGTTTAAAAACTAACTCTCTGAAAGAAAAATACAACAACTATGGAAAATGAAAAAGTGTTGAGGGGAAAGGGACTCAGTTCTGTGAGTTTTGTGTGTTTATTATGGGTCCTCCTTCTGAAGGGGACTCATATTGTTTTGTCCGTTATTTTTTTACTTTGTCTAACGCTGGTTTGTTATACGTTTTGGTAAAAAAAAAGAGAAAAAAAGATTTTAGTTAATAATCCCTCTAATCCTCCTGAAGTTTGACCTCGAAAGACCCAGTGGTTAACCCACCGCCCCCCAAACTGTAAAAAACAGCTGTACTGACTAAAGTACATAATCTGAGAGTTTCATGCTTTGTTGGTTGGTGCAGTGTGAGGTGTTAATGTGAGAATTTTATAACTTCTTATTTCACCCCTTAAACCCTGAAATAATCCTAAACTCCGGTGGTGAAATTGTAACCATTTTTTGCAATATATTGCTTTTTTTGCTTATTTAGTAAAAAAAAATTCTGCCTTAATCGGCCAAATAGTTACTTTTACAATCCATAACATGTGTACACTGTCAGTTTAATAGAAGTCTCAAATCTCAAGGGAGTAACTCACTGATTTATGATTAAGGTGGTTTTAGTGCAGGAGGGTTCAGCTTGACAGCAGACAAACGTTTTAGGTGACAGTCATTTCGTTGATCAGAAATGAGCTGTTTTTGGGCGGCAGTGGTACATCATTTTATTTTTTATGTTTTGATGAAGGTTTTTTTCAGTTTTGATGAAGGTTGCAAGCATAATCAAAAGGGTCCCCACACATGTGCAAATGCGATTTGGTAACAGTAAGAATAGGGCACAATCATTGTTAAACTGGAATAGTGGTATTCCTACATATTACATTTTACAGAAACTGTGCCATATTTACGCACCATTCGTTATAGTGGTAGAGAATATATATTTGATGGATACATTCAGTATGATACCAATATTTTTGTAGCCTGTTATGACATAATTGTTGTTGCAATCAAAAACCAATGGGTCCTCATACGCACAAATATAATTTAAATTCTTAACAGGATGAATAGCGCATGCATACGCGCATGTATAGGTAAGAATTTGAATTGTACAGATGACATTGCTTAGCAGGGCTTTTTATGTCCAAAACCTGTTCTGAAACAGTTTTATTAATGCTTCTAATTTGAGAAGTCACAATACACAGGTGTAACAAATCGTGCTGCATTGTCGCTCTGCATTTCGAAACACAAATAAGTTGAACTACATTAACGTTTACAGCGCAATATAACTAACATCGTAACATCTTAATTCCAACAAGTGAGAAAACGGTCAAGTGACGACTGCATTCATGCGTGAGGCAGAGGCATTTTACCATGCGCCAATATCATCAATCACTCCATTACGTCAGCTGTGCACTGAGTGAGCACAAATTTGATAAAAGACAGCATGTAAAAACATATTTGGGTCTGTAAGAGCAATTACTGAGCCGATTGCACTGAAGTTTTAACCGGCCAACAAAGAGCACTCTATCCACAGCTGTTTAAAATTTCAGCAGGTCAAGTCTTGTATTTCTGACCTCATTTACATGTGAACAAACAAACAAATATTTGGAGGTAAAGGGGTGAAAATGGATATATACAACTTCAAGTTACTTTAAAATACATTGCAATATGCCAATCAAAAAAGTATGAAACTCATGAATCATCTGCTTTAGCAAGTATAGCTGTTTTAAAAATGTCACGTTTGGGGGGCTGTGGGTAAACCGAGGGATCAAAATTCACATGGACCATCTTTAGACCAATATCTATAATGTGTGTAAATTTGAAAAAGTTTGAACCACAATTCTTTCTTGACCAAAAGGTTAGATCAAATCCCTGTTAGACAGAAAAAAAGAAAACAAATATAGACAAAAACAATATGTGTCCCCTTCAGGGAAGGGGGCTTATAATTACCACTTCTGTATTTTTGTCAATCAATACTTAAGTCAGATATAAATTAGGCAAAACAGTATTGTTGAACACTAAGGACTGTGTGCTATTAAAAACAGTGTCAAAAGGTCATTAAATGGTCGATTCGCAACTGCACTGTGAAAGGTTACTACAGGTCAAAGGTAATCAGTTTGCAAAATAGAGTTGAGTACAAAATGTATACCTTTGTAGCAAATTGCTTTTTAAATTAAAGTGTCTGTAATACAACTGTTAATGCTTTCTAGAAAAAAAATTGTTTAAAACTGTCCTTGGAGGATAATATAAAGGTCAAAGTAAGCATGGATGGCAGTACGGTACATATTGTATTGACCATACCAAGTACCTCATTCCATACAGCATACTGTATCACAGTACCGTACAAATTGTCAAAAATCGAAACATATCGTACCACGAAACCAAACTTGTACTTGAGATACACAAGATCTTACCATACTTTCAAATAAAACATTTGGAAACAGATGTGGTCAAAGGAGTTCTGTCCCACTACAAAACCCACTTATTCCAACTAAAACTCTCTCATTCCAAATAAGATAGGCTCATGCAGTTACAGAGTGTTACTTTCAACTGCTTTCAAATGTATTTTAATGTCAAATCATTGGTGCAAATGAGACTATAAGATTTGATAACTTTGTTTAACTAACTTAAGATTCAATTACAGATGCCAAATTAGTCTCTGTGATTGTTAAGTGGGTGTTTTAAAAATAGGCTTTCAGTGGGTTTACAGTTCCTTTTGCACAGTGGTCACCCCATCACCACAAAATATTAAGCAATGACATCATTAATTTTTTTAAGTCCTCTTTAGGAACAGTGAAATTGTGATGAAATCATGTCATAAACAATTAAAACTTTTAGGCAATTTTAACATAATCTGTGAATGGTAGCGATTCAAAAACGGCGGTTTAATCAACATGCATTATGCATATCAATACATTCATGCGGTGGTACGTTCTGGTGAAGGAGCGTGCCATCATACCAAACTTATACCTCTGCTTTATTTGCACACCGGTACCATACATTTTGATGATTTATGCTGTGTACCGTACCACACTGCCTTCCTTGAGTAAGAGATTAAATTGTTTTTGTAATAATATGACAAAAATGTTGAAAAAATAATGGGGGGGGGGGGGGGGGGGGGGGGGGGGGGGGGGGGGGGGGGGGGGGGGGGGGGGGGGGGGGGGGGGGGGGGGGGGGGGGGGGGGGGGGGGGGGGGTTCTAATAATTTGTCCTTAAGAATTAAAAAAAGAAACATTTCTTTACAGTAAATCCGCATAAACACGTGTGTGGGGACCCATTCTTTTTTGTTTGCTAATACAGTCAAATGCTGTGTATAATTTCTAGTTTTCTATCTTCGGTTGAGTACATGTGCTCAAAAGAGGCCACTGCCATGCTGTCTGTTGTTAGCAAATTTGTCTAATTTGGTTAAACTAGAAACATTTTCAAAACTAATGTATCGTTTTTGTTTAAGGAAGAGGCTCAATTTTTAATCAGAGAGCACAAGGTATAGTCTGAAGTTTTACATACTTTTTTTTCTATCCTTTTCTAAGTTTGTCAAGTCTAACATCCCAAAAATAATTTTTCATTTGCAATGATATGATTTTACATGAATTTAATTTGTCATTAATAGAGATTACTTTGACTGTCATTAAATGTATTTTTTTTATTTAAAGGAACAAGTGCAGACTTTAACCAAAGCTTCCCCCATAGAGATGTCAGCTGTGAACCATTCAGAAATACTGGTAAAGCTTTTTACACACAACTACAGGCAAAAAAAAATTCTGGTGTTTTTACATCAGCAGTTTACAAAAATGAACTCAAAAATTTATACATTATGTTTTTTCTTGTTGGAAAGATAATTGCAGGAGGCATAGTCAGAGGATTTTACTTTTTTGTATGCATTAAAATTTGTCATTTAAAATAACACAGAAGTAATTTTTAGATTGTAGTGACATGATTATATTTGAATCAAACTTAAAACTAGAAGGGTGGCTTAGCACATATTGCCCTTGCATATACACTATAACCTATTTTAAAACATAAATATATTTCCTATGCTTATTTTGTATTGGGTCCCATATTAGCCA
>QLIY01001987.1:0-12966 GCA_003260075.1 Phallusia mammillata
GGAAATTTAGCCACATTTGCGGCTATTATTTAGTAAATTTCACTAAATGTTTCTGGAAAGTTAGTTAGTTCAATAAATGGCTACTTTTCAATACTACTCACATGCTTGACTACTCACCCACTTTAAAGTTTAAACTGCTATCTCCAACCCACCAGCTAAAACCCATTGTTAGGAGAAAATGACATTTCTTGCTAAATAATTATGGCTTTGCAAATATTATGTTTTGGGGGGGGGGCGCCCAGTACTGGGCCATGGCCCACAGTTTGGAAACCACAGGCGTAGTTAATGGGAAGTAAGCATTTAATACTTGTAAAACATCCTTAAAACTTCTTTTGTTTGTGAATTATTATATTTTGTGTTACACAATCAGACACTTTAAAGATATGACGCGTTTGAAAGTCACAAGAAAACGAGCTCGTTTGTCACTTTCACAAAATCAAACATGCGATAGTTNAAGCATTTAATACTTGTAAAACATCCTTAAAACTTCTTTTGTTTGTGAATTATTATATTTTGTGTTACACAATCAGACACTTTAAAGATATGACGCGTTTGAAAGTCACAAGAAAACGAGCTCGTTTGTCACTTTCACAAAATCAAACATGCGATAGTTGGATAAGAAACTTACATGGTGAGAAACTCCTTATTTGTAAATTTATGACTTAAAAAACGGAACACGGTTATAGGAACATGAAAGTGCATTCAGTTTTTGGCAAACATCTGGATATTCTGTCTTTGTCGAAACTCTGGCTACCACATCTGTAGAGGCTAAATACATGTTTCAAATTTTTAAGCCTCAGCTATGAATATAGCACATAAGGTAGTAGGTATTGATGCAAGGGGGGGGGGGTCGTAACTCTGGCGACCACACCTGTAGAGGCTAAATACATGTTTTTCTTTCAAGCCTTAGCTATGAACATAGCACATAAGGTAGTAGGTATTGATGCAATGTGCTTAGCGTTCTCGTCTAGTTTGTTTTGGTCACAGTCAAACCAGTTTAAATTGTCGCGGTTCAGCTTGCGATGAGGGATTTGGCTTTGAGCGCCTAAAACGCATCTTGAATGATACCAGGGTAAAAGTGGCAATGAAACCTTAACAAACGGGTGTAACCAAAACCTATAGATTCCACGTAAACAATTTGTTGATCAGGTGCCTTACTGTGATTGTGACGTTGTGTAGGCTACTTAGAACAAACTAAAGAAAACTTAACTTTGCGCCTTGAAAAACATTTCGCGTATTGGTTTTTTGAACGTTGCTTCATTCATTCCAGTTCAAATAACCTCAATCGCAATAGTGGGAAGCACTTGGTCGCATTTACGGTGCGATTCCCAACAACCATCGAACAATAAGTTATGAACTGTCACTTTTTGCGCCCTTTGGTTTCACACAAACAACAAATGTATTTTCAAATTGCGTTGGTGAATTGCATGATTTGCGCCACGGCGGATTGAAAAAACACAAGTTGTTTGTTCGTTTGCAGGTGTGCAGTCGCGTTCTTTTGCTGACAAGGGTGATTGGTTCATGTTTCACTTGACTTGTTCCAACAACGTTTGCTCCATGCGCTTAGTTTCTATAACTCTCCATACTTTTTCGCGTGATTCGTTTCTTAAGATCTCCCTGGTCATTGAGGCACAGCCACCGTGTCTTGCCACGTTTTATCACGCTGAGGAACCATGCCTTTTTTTAGTCACTTTTGAGAACATAGTTCCGTTTTTGGTTCATCTGTTCGTGCAGTCACTTGAAGTTAAGCCGAAAGGCAAAAACAGTAGAAATTTATTAGAATCAGAAAAACTGTGAGCCTTAAAATTATGAGGATGAGCGCAGAACAAACGTATGAAAAAAGTTTTTGCAACTTTTACGTTGTGCGCATCTTAGTACAAACTCAACAACCACAAAGTAAAATTCATTTTTTTGTTCCGCGCGAAGATTACTTGTGATATGTGTTTGCCTAAAATAATTGAATAACGTTGTTGTTGCGACGTCCAACCCGGGGGGGGGGGATTCGTTTCTTAAGATCTCCCTTTTCATTGAGGCACAGCCACCGTGTCTTGCCACGTTTTATCACGCTGAGGAACCATGCCTTTTTTTAGTCACTTTTGAGAACATAGTTCCGTTTTTGGTTCATCTGTTCGTGCAGTCACTTGAAGTTAAGCCGAAAGGCAAAAACAGTAGAAATTTATTAGAATCAGAAAAACTGTGAGCCTTAAAATTATGAGGATGAGCGCAGAACAAACGTATGAAAAAAGTTTTTGCAACTTTTACGTTGTGCGCATCTTAGTACAAACTCAGCAACCACAAAGTAAACTTCATTTTTTTTTGTTCCGCGCGAAGATTATTTGTGACTTTGCCTAAAATAATTGAATAACGTTGTTGTTGCGACGTCCAACCTGTTTTAGTGTTGCCCTCAACCTGCTACATAACACGTAAATGTTACATAGAATTATTTTCATTTTTTTTGTAAAAATGTTGTTTTTTTGTTTAATTGAGTTTCCTTATAATTTGGTTTAGTAGGCAACGTGAAAGAAGATTTTTCAACGCGGTCGCGCATCATATGATATCAACGTCACGCAGCTTTTTTCAGCTACAGACTCGGTCAACGCCCCAACGCACGTTAACTTGTATTCTACTGCAGGTAGCATGGGTTTGCTGCCCTTGCCGCGCCACGTAGGCAGACATTTGAAAAATCTATCTACTTGTAGTTTCAACCAGGGAGTCGAACCGCTTGTCATATGGGTTCAGGTTCGGTTCGGGTTCACTTGGTTTTGTTTGTAAGGGTTCGGTTTCGGTTTTTAAAAATGTGTATTTTCGGGTTCGGGTTTTGTTCCAGGTTTTGGGCAAATTATCCGGTCCGAACAGGTTTGCGGTTTTTAAACCGGTTCAATTTGTATCCGTTTTAATTTAATTCTTCCCATCATGTAGCCTACCTGNAGCCTATTTATGCTAGAAGTGGGAAACAATAGTGATTTAAAGCGTTTTTGAATAATTTATTTTTAAAAGTGGCAACTTATTCACTTTTTACTTGGTATAATTGATAATAGGTACCAATAAGTTTAATTGTTGCAAATAAGGGCAGCAGAGCAAGAGAAATGTTGCAAATAAGGAGAGAAAAGAACTGTAGCATCATGTTCGAAAAACGGAAAGGGGCCACCGTGTAGTTTGCCTACAAAAATTATTATTCGCAATTAACCTGAATTGCATGTTCACCATAACTTAATTTAACTTAACTTTATTGTTACGTAAATATAAGTCACTGCGGACTTTATCTTGCACNGTAGCATGGGTTTGCTGCCCTCGCCGCGCCACGCAGGCAGACATTTGGATCTACTTGTAGTTTCAAAAGCGCATTCTAAAAAAGATTGTATTTATGCTGGAAGTGGAAAACAATAGTGATTTAAAGCGTTTTTGAATAATTTATTTTTAAAAGTGGCAACTTATTCCTTTTTTACTTGGTATAATTGATAATAGGTACCAATAAGTTTAATTTTCTTAGTTATTATTCGTACGATATATGTTCCTTAACTTAATGCAGCAGCAGTGCAAGAGAAGTGTGGCAAATAAGGAGAGAAAAAGAACTGTAGCATCATGTTCGAAAAACGGAAAGGGGCCACGGCGTAGTTTGCCCACAAAACTTATTATTTGCATTTAATCTGAATTGCATGTTCACCGTAACTTAATTCAACTTAACTTTATTATTACGTAAATATAAGTCACTGCGGACTTTATCGTGCACAAACGAACTTTGCTATTTCGTTGTTAGTTAGGCTACTCTCTGAGTAATGTGTCATGTGCGTCTAACTTACATTAGTGCTTTAAATCGTTCAGCTTGAATATGCAAGCCAATAATTCTTTGTAATTTAGTACAACTACAATGTTTTTAGCAAAAAAATACTTCTATGGACTTGTGGGGGTTAACCAAAAGGGAAATCGCAATTAGTATTTGTTTTCTAATATTTGTTTATACATTTTACAAAATCTCTAGAATATTTTGGGTCAAGTGCGTGTGGCGTCCAAATGTTGACAAATACCAACAACTGTTATTAACAAAATATATGTTGGAGAAGGCCTTACAACAGAATCATTTGCAGTGATTGACACATTCATGTTAATTTCAAAAACCTTGATTTCTTTGCCTCCGGCACTGTGACGTAGGTGGAAATAAAAATTAACGTGAAAGTTAGCATTTGTCGAATAGCATTGCCGAACTTGTTAAAGCATTTTTCGATCATGGTTTAATTATTTTACTCTCCATGGAGTTGTCTTACCCTTCTCCACTTAAAATCAAACCTTTATTAAGATTTTACTTGCTCCAACATTAGATCAAACAACTGAACCAATTACCATCAAAACTTACACTCCTAAATTTCCTAAACACGTCTTACATGTAGTTATTCAAAAATTTATTGTCATTAAAACAGAATTTGAGTTGAAGGGTTATGTATTTCAGTTTATAACGGACCCTAAACTTGATTTTAATCAAAGTGTCATTTTGCAAAAAAAAAAATAATTCTCAATTCCAAACTTAGCCAATGTGATATCAACATATCATGCTTTCTCACAGTTTACAGTTTGTGCAGAAATATTTAGGATAAATTTATCAAGATATATTTGTTTCATTGTCTATTACATCTAAAAACGGATTGATTTTAACAGTCTCATCTAAACCAGCACAAAAGCCCACACATTGCATTGTACTGATACAAATTGGTAACTAACAGTAAATTTTCCAACCCTAATCAGTGGTACATTGTTTGTTGGACCGAACTTTTATCACTGTCATATTTATTTAACACATTTTTATATTCTGCAGTAATGGTGGTTTTCCATGATGAAATAATCAAATAATAGTAACTGAACAACCTGATATTCAAAATGATTGACCCACCCATATTATTAGACTTTTGTAGCTTCAAGCAACTTCCTAATTCAACATTTAGTGTTGGGGGGGGGGGGGGTTTCAAAATGTAGATGTATAATAGTGTGACGCCTAATATATACAAACATAATTGGATGCTGTAATAACAAAGAAAAATATGTCGAAAACAAGGTAGGTAACAATATGCCACACTCTTAAAGTGGTATATGTTTAATTTAAATACCTGTATACTCATGTTATTGTTTTCCATGATTGCATTTGATAAAACTGTAGTAAGCTAATTGCTGGTTTCATAAATAAAATTGGTCAACAATATTAAATTTTTGATTGCTTAGTTGCTATTTGCAAACTGTGGCTACATTACGGCTCTAATGAAAAGTTATATTTTTGCAAGGAGAGTTTAAGTTTATTATTATTTGAATTAATCTGCAAACAACAATACAAAAAAGAATGCTGCATATTTGTTAATGGAAATAAAAATTACCCTTGTTTTTTTATGTTTCCAGGCAAAAGTCGTTTTCGAAGTCTATCACAACTTGACATAATATCTGCTATGCCTAATTATTATGTTGCACTTGTGTTGTTGATTATCATTTAGGAAAACAGTTTCTTTGACATATGACAATCAAATTGCTTGTTTTTCAGTGAACCACCACCAGTTTCTGATGATCAAGCAGCTGGAGAAAGTATCAAAAATATAAGAAAACAAATTCGACAAACCAATTGGCCTGAATATCTCAGGAAACTTGGGTTTTCAGACAACACTGTGGAACAATGTGTCAGTAAAAATGAAGTGAGGTTAAATCCATACTGGATTAAATTGCAAGGTAAACACCTCACAGGTGCTGACTTTAATTTGTTTCAGGGTATGCCATGTTACATGACGTCTAAACTTGTATATCATGTGTTTGACAACTTAATACCCTGGGTGGCAGGGACTCCTCGTCACCCTGTCAGTGGGCGCTAGTACTATTTGCAATAACAATGTTGTTGTTGTGTTGCCTTTAATTTCCAATACTGCTTGAAGACGTTTCTAAATTGTTATAAATGCTAACACAGTATTTGTGGGACAATAATATGGCATACAAGAGATTTTTGTCTGGGTATTTATACCCAGATTCCGTGCCTTTGAATCACCTGTTTGTGTTGAAGTGTAATAAACACATCAATTTTGTAGAGGTCTTATGGTAATTGTATTTATATGCCTGGCAGCAACAACTTATGTAATAACAGCAACACTTTTTAAGTCCTACATTTGACTCCTTTTTTGTGTAAGCAGATGAACAAGGTAGACTTATTATTGGTCTGGAAAAAATGGTAGCAGAAGAGATATTCACTTCCAAACGAAATGAAAAAGTTGATCAAATTTTGGCTAACAACTGGGTCAAGAAATCTGTTGTCCGAAGTAGGTTGGAACTATTTAAAGCAGGGGTTCTTAACCTGGGGTGCACGCACCCCCAAGGGGTGCGAGAACTGTTCCTAGGGGGTGCGGGGATGCTGAATCATTAAGGTTGGTTAGGTCTATTCTATTTAAGCAATTACACAAGGGGGAGCGAAAATTGGTTAGTGATTTGAAAGGGGTGCAGCAAAAAGGTTAAGAACCACTGATTTAAATATGTTTTTATTCAGAGATAAAGTAAACCCATGATTCTTAACCAGAGGAGACTTAACTTCTAGATTACTTACTTAACTAAAAAGGTGAGAGATGGCTACTATCAACCCTATGCTGGTTTAAATAATTTAAATTTTTTAATAAAAATGAGTTCAATTTAATAAAACATACTAGCCTTGGCGGAATATATTTATCATGACTTAATGTGTTAGTAAATCTCTTACATTACATTTTGATATTTGATTTAAATTTAACCCCTTTGATTTAAAAACTGCATTGTTGAGTTTGTGTATGGAAATGCAACAAGGAGTTTGGTACAAATGTAACAAAATCTTCTATACATTAAAAGACTATAAATAATGCTCGCTTGCACAACCAATTTTATCATTCTTATAGCACCATTCGTGGAAAAACAACGAAAAATATGGCGCGTTTACCTAAAAAGTTAGTTTACCAATTATCACAGACAACCACAAATTTATCTTACTTACTGTGATGATAAGCTGTAAACCATGAATCATGTTTACATTTGTTAGTGTAAGGCTGTAAGCAATACATTAAATAATGTATACATGTTTTACATTTCATTTCAGATCGCAACCGAGCATGGTTCATATATGATTTTTTGAGTCAATATCCAAGTTATGACTTTTTCAAAGCAAACATCGTTCGGCAAAATTTTCGACTCAACGAGGATCAAATCACGCAAATTGAACACGACTATGAGGGAAACATTAAAGAACAACGATACCACATGGTCTTAACTTGGATGAAAGCAAAAAAACTCGGTACGATTTGATATTGAATTTTTCAATTTTCACTGCATCACATGTGAACAGAAAAGCATTTGACTTATATTGTCTCATCAGTGCAGCTGTTTACAAGACATAGGCTGTATTTGCTATTGTAGAAATCTAAAGGCACTCCTATTTGTTGGGATTAACAGGCAAAAAGCCATGCTTTGACCAAATCTGTTCCATGCCACAACTAGGCTGATGAGACATTATAGGTCGAAACAATGTGGGCCAGATCATGCTTTCTTTTCACATGTAAACAGTTTTGAAAGAATCTTTGAGGCTGTGACCTGTTTAGCTTTTAATAGTAATTTGTCTGTGAAGATGCGGTATGGAGTCAACTTTACTTACTCTATACCAGGGATTAAACCCCATGATCATTTGGTAAAAGTTTAGGTAAAAGCTAAAACATAGTAATAATTGCTAACATTAAAACCTTTTTCACCCTGTTCAGTTAATACCACATTGCCTGTTTAATAGTAGACTTTTTTAGTATACTTAGAGGTGGGCAGCATAAAAACAATTTTCACTACGTTATTATTTTTCTAAGCAGCTGACAAATAAAAAAAGAGTTTTTTATGTTTTATTGGTTTAAACTGGTGTAATTCAGTTGTTGTAAAAAAGGGTAAAGGATAAATTATCCTTCATATTAGCTGAAATTAACAACACTAAGATCTAACCATGTTTTGTTTTAGCTTCTGTGAAGAAAGTTGCAAAAGCTCTAAAAAGCATCAAGCTTGTTGCTCCTGACATTTCTAAACCAGAATCAAAAGCAGCTGGATCTTCAACTAAAGGTTGGTTTATTTGTACTCATGAAAGCGTTTGATATTTGTGGGTAAGCCACTCACAACAGACCAGGACGGCCAGAGGTGTAGTTATGAATTAACACAATCATTGAAGCATTTGTTTGGGAAAGTACAACTGCAACAGACAGAGGGTATATGTTAAAACTACTTGACTGCTGTGGCCAGCCTGTGCACACTTTCTAAATGCTGTGGCCAACCTGCAAATACTGTGTGACTGCTGTGGCCAATTTTTTGACAGTTAGTGCTCTTTGGATTGGAGTGAAGGTTCGTGATGGGGGGGGGGGAAAATAACACTTGGGTCTCATTTACCTATACAAGTTGGCAACAGCAGTCATGTGGTATTTACAGGTTGGCCACAGCGGTCACACAGTATTTGCAGGTTGGCCCAGCAGTCACAAGATATTTACAGGTTGGCCACAGCGGTCAAACAGTATTTACAGGTTGGCAGCAGCGGTAACACAGTATATACAGGTTGGCCACAGTGGTTACGAGATATTTACATGTTGGCCACAGCAGTATATACAGGTTGGCCACAGTGGTCACACAGTATTTACAAGTTGGCGACAGCGGTAACACAGTATATACAGGTTGGCCACAGTGGTTACGAGATATTTACAGGTTGGCCACAGCAGTATATACAGGTTGGTCACAGTGGTTACGAGATATTTACAAGTTGACCACAGCAGTATATACAGGTTGGTCACAGTGGTCACACAGTATATACAGGTTGGCCACAGTGGTCGCACAGTATTTGCAGGTTGGCCACAGTGGTTGCGTGGTATTTACAGGTTGGCCACAGGTCACACAGTATATACAGGTTAGTAACAGCAGTCACACAGTATTTGCAGGTTGGCCACAGTTGTTGCGTGGTATTTACAGGTTGGCCACACCGGCAACACAGTATTTACAGGTTGGCCACAGTGGTAACGTGGTATTTACAGGTTGGCCACACCGGTAACACAGTATATACAGGTTGGCCACAGCGGCCACACAGTATATACAGGTTGGCAACAGCGGTCACACAGTATATACAGGTTAGCCACAGCGGTCACACAGTATTTGCGTGTTGGCCACAGTGGTTGTGTGGTATTTACAGGTTGGCCACAGTGGTCACATGGTATTTACAGGTTAGCCACAGCGGTCACACAGTACTTACAGGTTGCCAACAGTGGTTGTTTAGTATATACAGGTTGGCCACAGCAGTCATGCAGTATATATAGGTCGGCCTCAGTGGTCAAGTAGTAATTACAAACACAGATAAGCTCCTGTTACGAGTTCAAAAACCACCACAGCCTAATCTTACATTTAAAAGCTAAGATCTTCAGCTTGATTTGGTTTAAAGGTAAAACATAGTGTTACTCTGAAGTTTTTTTTTTAATTCTAGCCGACTCATGTTCAAGTGATGATGAATCAGATTCACAAAGTTCATCTGAATGTGACTGGAAAGAGACAATATCAGGTTGTAACTTTCTTTTTTAGCATTTAGTTTTCAACTAATTTAATCCAGAAAGGTAGAAAAACTTCAATTATCAATAAACAAAATCAAATCCGTTAATAAACGGTGAAAATCATACCAAATCAACTAAACTAAAATAAAAGAATCATAAACTTTAAGGGCCAAACTATAAAATTGTATCACCTAGTTGCATTTTAGTGGTATAAGCATGTAAAGCTACTTTTACTTTGAAATATCAAGTAAATTGGCATCCCACACTCTAATGCTTGCTGACCCCTAGCCTAGCAGATGCTAATATGTGTGTTTAATACAAAATATACTCAAAAAGAGTGGCAGACGATCAGCATCAGTGTAAAGTTTTATTTTCAACAGAATTTTTCGCCTATTAAGGCATCGTCAGTTTCTGTCTAAGAAAAGAAACGATAGAAAACATAAAAAGTTAAAAGTGTTTAATCATACTGCAATGTGCTATAAGGGTCATGAGCGGAAAACTTTGGTAGGTCCTGTGATTTTTGGGCCACAATTAGGAAATTCAAAGTAAAAGGGGGGGGGGGGGGGGGGGGGGGGGGGGGGGGGGGGGGGGGGGGGGGGGGGGGGGGGGGGGGGGGGGGGGGGGGGGGGGGGGGCCAACAACCAAATTTATCAAAAAATCTTGCATTGGAAAAAAGAAAATGAAGGAAAGTAATTGAGTCACTTATCATTGTTTGAAAACGGTATAACTTGCTCTGATATGATTTTAATGAAACTGTTAAACAGCACTTTTATGTCGACTGAGCATAAACAATGCTGTTGCCACTGACTACTAACGCAACCAAGTGGTAAAAACTGACTGTGAAAACGTACCATTCAACAAAATAGCGTCATATTTTTATGTAACTAGCATTTCTGTGGCACACTATTATATTTTAAAGGCCTGTCAATAAAATTATTCCTGGTCAAAAGTATGTGAAAAGGGGGGGGGGACAGAGCCTTTGTAGCTGAGTTGTAAAAGTCCAAACACAGATAAGCTCCCGTTGTGGGTTCAAATCCCACCACAGCCTATCCGTACATTTACATGATAAGAATGTGAGTTTGATTTGGTTTTAAGGTAAAACACAGTGTTACTTGGAAGTGTTTTTTTTAATTTTAGCTGACTCATGTTCAAGTGATGATGAATCAGATTCACAAAGTTCATCTGAATCTGACTGGAAAGAGACAATATCAGGTTGTAACTTTCTTGATATGCGTTTATTTTTCACCTTATTGGATCCAGATGGGTAGAAAAACTTCAATTATCAATAATCAAAATCACATAATGACATATTTATTGCTAAGACTCTATTATTAATGTTGTTGATAAAATGGGTAAAATCATACCAAATCGACTAAACTAAAATAAATGAATAAAATACTTTAAGGCCCCAAACTATTTAATTGTATCCCCTATTTGCATATTTAAGTGGTATGTGAGTGTAATTGTTAAACCCTTTCGCAAAAATATCCACTGACAAGTAGGCCCCAAACCAAATAAGTTTATGACATACCCTGCTAATGTGTGATTTTTAAACATTAAATGAATGCAATGGGTTACAAGGACCATGAGCTAAAAAGTGTTGTAAGCTCTGTGTTGCCATTTTTTCTGTTGAAATTAAGAATTTAAAAATTCAAAGTGTAGTTTTATCTACAAACAAATGTGTGTACAATTCCTGCATTGGCCAGGAAAGACAACAAGAAAAATCATAGAGCCACTTATGATTGTTCAAAAACAGTATTACTTGCTCTCATGCGATTTTGGTTCTTTCATGTCGACTGAGCATAAAAACAACTGTTGCCATTGACTACTAGCACAACCGAGTGGAAAAGGTGTCAAACTGTACCTCTCAACAAATCAGCAGCATATGTTTATGTAACTAATATTTTGTGGCACACCTTTATATATTAAAGGCCTGTCAACAAAATAATTCCTGGCTAAAAGTATGCAAAAAGTTTCTTAAGTTGTTGCACATTAGTTTAAGAATTAGAAAGAAACAACAAGAAAAACAAACACATTAGACAGTTGATTCATTGTGTAAAGAAAGGTAAAAAAACACAACAGTAAAACAAAAACGAGACAAGCAGCTCAACAACAGACTCTGTGTGACATAATGTGATCAGGTGTTGTTCTGCTAACTGACATTAAAATAAAACACAATGCAGTCACATAAATGGATACAAGAGTCAAATTTTATCATGAACATTATTCAAAGAATACATCTTTAAATTTTTGAAACTGCACACTTTTAACTTCAAACTGCTCAAAATCCAATTATATCTTTCGAGATTTTAAAAACTTTTGAAAGCGAATCATTCTTAAAAACTGCAGCAAGACATTTAGGTGAAATGTTGCTACTTCTTTTGCAATTTGGTATGATTTTAACCTCTACACAACAGAAAAACAAATCATAACAGAAAAACATAAGTAAAACAATTATACACATTGATAATGTTATTAACACAATAAGAGAAAAACAGAATCCACCGAGGGGGGGGGGATTATTGCTGCCACATCAATAGATAAAAGAGTCAAATTTCATCATGAACATTATACTAAAAATACACCTACAAATTTCATCATGAACATTATACTAAAGAGTTTTAAAACTGTACACTTTTAACTCCAAACTGCCAAAATCCAATTACACCTTTCAAGACTTTTGAAAGCAAATCATTCTATAAAACTGCAGCAACACATTTAGGTGAAATGTTGCTACTACTGTTGCGATTTGGTATGGTTTTAACCTCAACACAAAACAAAAACAAATTGTAACAGAAAAACATATGTAAAACAACTATACATTAATAAAATGTTAGTGTCATGATGAGAGAAAAACAGAATCCACCGATAGTAACTGACTGTGTTTCAAACAGTTTCAGACTTGGAAAAACAATGTTTGAAAAAAGATTGCCTGAAATTTGCTAAAGCAATAGCTGACGCAACAAACCGTGTCCCTCTGCAAGCAACAAAACAAGAGAATGTGAGTGAAGAAGAATTTGGAAATACAAGCAGCTGGTTGTTCAAAAAACAAACTGACAAAAAGAATATACCTCCAGAAAGTTTATTTGAGAGGGCAGCAGAGGCATGTAATGATAAAGTGAAATCATCACATGAAACAACCAAAAAACATCTGCAAAATGTGGCCGGTTTAACAGGAATTGCTGGAATAGGAAAGACCACGGGGGGGGGGTAAACAGTTTCAGACTTGGAAAAACAATCTTTGAAAAAAAATTGCCTGAAATTTGCAAAAGCAATAGCTGACATAACAAACCGTGTCCCTCTGCAAGCAACAAAACAAGAGAATGTGAGTGAAGAAGAATTTGGAAATACAAGCAGCTGGTTGTTCAAAAAACAAACTGACAAAAAGAATATACCTCCAGAAAGTTTATTTGATGAAGCATCACGTTCATAT